>BSYO01000023.1:1645604-1904227 GCA_033239525.1 Nepenthes gracilis
AGATCAAATCAGCAGCCAGCAGTGTAGTCCCAACTGCCAGACCCACCCACTTCCAAGCAGCCAAAAACAGCAGAGAAAATTCCAGATCGGTAAACAGCATAGCACTCCAGGGAGTACACATCAGTAACTTTTTTTTTTGTGGTAAGTAAGTATTTTGGATTAATGGGAGAAAAATAACACAAAATAATATGTTTATCTCCAAGTATTTTGACTTTAAGATAAAACATAATACGCTAGGGCATACCCCGAGCGGACCGTACATCTGAATATACAAAATTGTCTCTAGGAGGACAACGTTTACCAAAAACGACAATATTGACATTTCCATTGTAAAACAAGACTGAACCCAGCCAACACAAAAACAGCATCTCACAGTGGCATGGCAAGGCAGTCAGAGCCACCTACGGCTAATGAAAACATAGCGGCAGCAACACAAAAGAAACCTTGGCGCCAAGGCTCCACAAAACCAATGCAATTGCATCATAGTCTTTTTTTTTTTTTTTTTCGGTAAGCAAGAATTTTGGATTTATGGGAGAAAAATTACAGATTTAATGTTTAATCGCCAAGTGTCTTGACTTGGGGATGAAACATGAACTGTTGGGGCAAACCCCGAGCTACGAGTACATTCAAAGGTACACAACAGCCTCTAAGAGATTAACGTTCTACATAATCAACAGAAATAAAAATAGAACATCACATTTAAACTCAGAACAGCCCCTAAGGGACCGAAACCACCCCGGCAGCAGATGCTTCAGATCCACGTCCGCAAAGCCTCGTAGTGGAATCCTCAGAAAAATGCAAACCGGGACTGATAGGAGCAGAACCTGGATTACACATTCCAGCATTTGATCCATTACCAATCGGTTTGCCAACGAGAATGAAACCGGCAATGATCCATTCCGGCCGAACCGAGAAGAAAGAGCGCAAAAACTGGAAAGCTCAACCACGTCAGCATAGATTCCAATCTGGCATTTACAGCAAATCCGAATGCAGCAACATCCATGGCTACATCAGCAAGTAAAGAATCAACAGCAACTAATTTTCACATCCAGCAGAAATCAAAATTCCAGCATCTTGGTTATCAGCTCCAGAACCACATTCAGCATCTAACATGACAACTTCATCATAATCTGGCAACAGCCAGCAAAATGGGACACACAGCTTCACCAGGATCAGCATCAGGCCTGGATTGAGCATCTTGAGCCAAAATGGTCAGTAGCAGCCCATAGCAGCATCAGGACACACACCTCGCAGCAACAAAACTAAAACAACCCGGTTCTGCCGGCAATCCATAGCAACCTAGTTCCAACAGCAAGGAGAACAGGTCAATAGCAGGCAATTAGCAGTAGGAAACAGCTTCACGGCAGCAGCCAACAGCTCAATTGACAGAAGCAATCATCAAATAGCAAGTCGAGCAGCAGCCAACTTCGGCAAAACACTGAGGAGCTAGAGAATTCAGTAAAGTCAGCACTTAATGTAGCCTTCTGTCCAGGACTCCAGATGCACCACGCAACAAAGAGCATTCCCAAAGTAGTTTTCTTCTTATCCACGATGGTCTCTTCCCATGATCAGCACATTAGCTCATCAATCTGCGGACACCAGCAACATCAGATCAGGCAGCCGGTAAGGTGCAGCATCCAGTAGCCAAGGACCACCTATGCATCATAAGATTCCAAAGCCTCACTGTTGAGATCAGCAACAGCAAATCAACATTAGGCAATCTTCACCAGGCAACATCCGTTTGCAGCAGGAGGAGAAAAAAAACCAGCAACAAGATCCATTAACATTCACAAAATAATCCAACTTCAAGCAAATGCCAACTGCAACCAGTTCCCTGCAGCCTCAACACAGCAGGCAGCAGAGCAGCATCTGAATGCAGCACAAACGGCAGGCACATTTGCATCAGCAAGGAAAGATGCAACAGCACCTGATTCCCGGCCAACAATTGAGCACACCAGCACACCGACCGGCCAATACTCAGCATACCAGCAGCATCAAGGGGATTGGGGCAGTAGGCACCAGCCAGCATAACAAATTGGCAATACTCAGGAGGCAAAGCAGCAAGACAAAGTTCCTGGAAAAACCAGCAACAACAATCATAGAGCTGCCTCAAATGTTGCACAAACCATTGACATTTCATCAGCAGCCTAAAATAGAGCTTCAAGCCAAAGGACAGCAGGCACTGCCCTCAGCAGATCAGATAGCAACACCACTCCTACTCGCCCATCAGTGACATGCTAGCGATACAATTGCAAAGTCACTCGAGCCTCAACAACAGCAGATATAGATTATTCACAGCAGACCCCATGCCAGACCAAGCCAGCAATCATCCAATCCAAACTACCCAGATGCGAAGATGCAGTTTCCCAAGAGAATACACCCTCTAGTAGAGAAAACATCAGATCAGGAAATACCGGTGGCAGTACATGTCATCCAATAATCAGCCACCACATCCCGGGCTACCCCAAAAACCATTCTACACAAGCTTCACCAGCTCATACCCCAAAGCAGCATCAGCTTAGACCAAACGACGAAACCACAGAACACAGATGTCAATACACCGACAGCAACAAGCTCCAATGCAGCTTACCAAAAAAAAAACAAGCTCCAATGCATCAAAATCCCATCTAACCATAAAGAGAACAGCACCAATCCTTTAAAAGGAAGCCCGCAATCCTGGATACTTCCACACTTCTCTAACCCACATCAACAAAGGCCCTACGGATCCAATGAAGTGCCAAAGACAGTGACCCAAAACCAGATCCAGTAGGAGTAATCAATTCAATACACCAAACCTCCACTAAGAATGGATCAACACCAATCCAGTGAAGTAAGCACCAAAAAAAGCAAGGAAACCAGCAGGGAGAGTATCAACAAGAGGCCAGAAGCAAAACCAAGCACCGAGATTTTTTTTTTTTTTTTTGGGGGAGGGAATACAACCAAAGCTCCCAAGGCGGGAAACACCAACAGATGGGGTAGTGGGGAGCCAACTTCGGCAGAGCACCAACAGAAGGCCCCCGCAGTGCATAGACCCCAACTGCTCACAAGAGGTAACAGCAGCCTCAAGAACATCAAAAAGGATCACCTCCCGCCCCTTTTTTTTTTTTTTTTATAAGTTCCATCGCATGACAAGTGATCGGTTAGGGCGCCCAACACCAGGTAGGGAGGCCTTTAGTTTGTCACGAACAACCGATGTAATCTGGGAGCAGATCTGGGAAGCATCCTGATGGGATGAACTCTCGAAAATACGATTGTTACGTTCTCTCCAGATATAATAAACAGTGGCCGCAAGAGAGAGACACTTAGAGAGGGCAATGGGGTTCTTACCTTTCCACATGTATGCGGCCCAATTAACATTAAGGGACCAGCTGGGGTATGGCCAGTGTATTCCGGCAATCCGTTGGATAGAGGTACACACGGAGGAGGAGTATGGGCAAGAGAAAAAAAGGTGGTCATGGTTTTCGGCGTCTGAATCACAGAGAGAACAAGTGAGGGAGAGGTTGGGAAAACCGTGAATACGGTCGGAGGTATTAAGCCGGCCTTTAATAGCCAGCCAAAGGGTGAAGGCGTGGGCAGGAATATGGAAAGAGCCCCAGACAAGCCTGGTCCAGCTCAGTTTCGGCTTCGGCGGGTTAAAAAGGAGGTAGGCAGACTTGGACGAAAAGACACCGTTAGAGCTACCAACCCATCTCAAGGAATCTTTTTGCTCATCGTTGGGCGAATAGTGGGGCATATTTGTGGCGAGGTTAGAAACCTCCTGATCAAAAGGATTCGGCCAGGCCCATCGATTATCTCTGATTATCTGAGAGACCTTGTCGTCCCAAGATAACCCAGTGACCATACGGATGCGATCCGTGCAAATCTTACTAAGCGGACCACTAGGGTGCCAGTTGTCATGCCAGATAAAGGAGTCAACACCATCACCAATGATCTTGACAGCATGTGAGCACATGAAAGGGCGGAGTTTCATGATCTTCCTCCAGCTCCAATGGGCAGAATCAGGGACTTTGAGGGTCCAGATGCACCGGTCCTTGATTCTGGTCTTGTGGATCCAAGAAGACCAAGCCGATTCGGGGTCTTTTGACAATATTCGCCAAAAAAGCTTACAAATGAGGGCTTTATTTTGGGCCTGCAGATTTTTAAGCCCCAACCCACCCTCACTTTTAGGGTAGCAAAGGTCGGACCAGGCCACTTTTGCATTTGCTTTCCCGTCCGTAGAGCCATTCCAAAGGAAACGCCTCAAAATGCAGTCAATCTGGTTAAGAATAGATTTAGGAAGAATAAAGATTGAAGCCCAATAGATATGGATAGAAGAGAGGATCGAGGCCACCAACTGAAGGCGGCCCCCAAAAGAAAGCCACTTATTTTTCCATGATTTGATTCGGCAAATAATTTTCTCAGTGAGAGCCTTACAGTCCCGAATGGACAGCCTGGTAGAAATAAGAGGAACACCGAGGTATCGAATGGGGAGAGATCCAACTTTAAACCCCAGAACATCGGCAATATTCTGAGTAAGGGATGGGTCCTTAGAGCAGAGGAACACCTCACTCTTAGTTGTGTTAGCCGACAGGCCAGAGAGCCAAGAGAATTCCTCAAGGCAGTCCTTCAGAATCCGGATAGAGCAAACATCAGCATGAGAGAAGAGGAGAAGGTCATCTGCAAAGGCAAGCATGACAGTATGAGTCTGACCACAATTCCAATGAAATTTGAAATTTTTGTTCCTCCGTGCTTTGGATTCAATGATCCCATTTAACACCTCCATCGCCAGAACAAAGAGGTAAGGAGACATGGGGTCTCCTTGGCGAAGACCCTTCTCCCCTTTGAAAAATCCAACCGCTTCACCATTAATATTAACAGAGTACGAGGGGGTGGATATACACTCCTTAATCCAGTTTATCATTTTGGGCGGGAATTTCATGATGGTCAGGACATTGATAATGAAGTCCCAGTGAACAGAGTCGCAGGCTTTCATGAGGTCAACTTTCAGAGTACAACGTGGAGGGTCATGACCCAGATGATACTTGTGGAGAAGCTCTTGGGCGAGGAGGATGATGTCACTGATTTGGCGCCCAGCCACAAAAGCCGTTTGGCACTTATTGACCAGATAAGGTAAGGTCGTCTTTAAACGATTTGCAATAATCTTCGAGATGACCTTGTATATGACATTACAGCATGAAATGGGACGATAATCAGAAACCAGCCGAGGAGACTGGATTTTGGGGATGAGGCTGATGATCGTCGAATTCATTTGTTTGAGAAGCTTTCCGTGGTTGAAAAAATCATGAACGGCTTCACAAACAGAAGAGCCAATGATATCCCACGATTCCTTGAAGAAGTGGGAACTGAATCCATCAGGCCCCGGAGCCCGATAGTCACCGATAGAAAAGATCCAATTGCGGATCTCATCATCGCTTACCGGTCCCACAAGAGGGTCCATGAGTGATTCTGGCACAGTATGAAGGATGTAGGGACGAAGCCGATTCGCATCAGCCGATCCATACTTGCGACCAGTCCCAAGAGCCTTACTAAAGTGGTCCACAATCAGATTCAGAACATTAAGGGCACCAATGGTAGGATTCCCATCTTGACCAAGGAGGAAAATAATCCGGTTCTTATTGTTGTTACCATTCACAGTTTTAAAAAAGAATTTGTTGCACTGGTCCCCCTCTTTGAGCCACCTTATCTTGGCTTTTTGCTTCATAAGGTCGGCTTCCTTGGCAAGGGCAGCATGATAGGCATCCTTACAGCTACGCTCCTCAAGAAGGCTCCCAAGATTAGGGGGATTATGATTTTGGATAGCATCAAGCCTTTCCCTAGCGCGGGTGACCTCCTCGTGAACATCACCCTCATGGACATTAAGCATTTTTAGCGATTTTTTAACAGTCTTAAGTCTGGACACAAGCCTGAACATTGGCGAGCCATTGATCTCATCCATCCATGCATCAGTAACCAAAGGCAAAAATTTTGGAGATTTGGTAAGAAAGTTATTAAACCGGAAAAGCCCATGTTTACGGGGAGGATCGCCAGTGGGAATGAGAATACAAGGCGAATGGTCAGAGAGCCTGGGAGGGGGAAAGAGGGCTTCAGCTCTACGAAATTTGTCAAACCAACACCCATTGGCGACAACACGATCAAGCTTTCTGTAGATGCGAAGGGAAGAGTCGCGCCCGTCATTCCAGGTATAGTGCATGCCATCATGGCACACATCGTTAAGATCGCAGTCTCTTAGGCAGCTATCAAAGTCAGCCGAGCTGTTGTTATGCCAGATCCCACCCAAGGCCTCAGAAGGGGATCGAATAGCATTGAAATCCCCGAGGGCTGCCCAAGGGAGATCACCTGGATGGTTTGACACAACTCGGAGGCTATCCCATAGCAGTCTACGGGAAGAAATTGAATTTGCACCATATATGAAGGACAAAATGCAGGGAATATTATCCTCGCGGAGGAGGACCTCAAGATGAATGACCTGTTCTTCCGAGGAAATAATAGTGCACGAAACCAGATTGGGGTCCCAGCCAACCCAAATTCGCCCACCCGAACTCGAAGAGTAATTCATAAACCAAGACCAGTTAGGTCTGATTCTAGTGGAGATAGCCAAAGAGTTTTTCTCCGCAACCCTGGTTTCCACCAAGCCAACAATACAGCACCCATGGGAGGAAATGAGGTTGTTGACTTCATGGGCTTTGACACTCCCATTAAGTCCCCTCACATTCCAGCAGGCGATGTTATTCATGGATAAGGTTGAGTGGGGGGGGGAAGGAATACTAACCCCTCGAGTTTTTTTCTTTCTACAAGAAGAAACCCGGTTCCCATTTCTGGATGACGGACCACCTAGTGTCATGCAACCAGCAGGGCCCGGCGGTGAAGGACACAGGAGCATACCAGGCGGAGGGGCTGGGTTTGTAGAAGTGTTGGAGTTAATAGTACCAAACGATCCGGGATCGGAGGAAGCCCGTTCACGTTCCAAAGGGAGAGGGCCGGGGGGCTCCGAACACCGGATTGGACTACTAGGACCTGGGCAGAGGGATGATTGGGAGAAACAACTGGACGTGCCGACACCGGCAGGGGCAATAAGCGGAGTCGGGTCGGCAGAGACCATGACGAGCACCGTATCAGGGGCTGGCCCAACATGACAAGGAGAAGGATCTAGATCACACTTGGAGGGCATTGCAGATAAACTCAGAACGGGGCAGACTGACAATTCATCAGTATCATCCACTTGTAAGGCCTTGAACGAATTGGAGGTCGTTATGGCCTTGGGGGTGATAACTGGAGGCGCGGTAGCCGTCACTGCGGGAGTTTTAATGAGGGGAGACAGCCTAGGATGAACGGAGGAGCCAGAGGTATCCGGAGGAGGGACCTCCTGCTTGGGGACCCAGGAGGCTTTGGTTGGGTGATTCTTAACCCTGTGCGTGTCAGGAACGCCCTGCGTGTCGGCCTATGATGGTACTCAATTTTGATATCACAGAGGATATCATTTAGCTCTCCAGGTCGTCCACTAGTCCGAATCTTCACAGACTTCGATCTAGGGGCGTTGACCCCCAATTCAACACAAACCCTAGCGAATCCTAACCGCTCAAGCTTTTCGGTAACTGGATCTAAAAAAAGAGGTTTTCCGACCGCGCTTGCAATCCAGCTTAAACCAAGCGGGGTCCAATATTCAACCGGGATCCCAGAAATGGTGATCCAGGTAGGAAAGGATTTGTGCTCCTCGTGGGCTAAAATCATACCTGGCCACCATTGTTTAAGATAAAAAGGGTGTCCAGCGATCGTCCATGGGCCAGAAGCCAAACAATTCTCAAGCTTGGAACTTGAAGAGAAGCGAATGAAAAAGAAACCCGATTCGTTACCAGCCACATGCAGTAGCTCAAATCGTTTCCAAATTTTCTTAGTGATGTAGCTAACCACATTAAAATGAACAGGATTGCCGACAAAATATCCAACAAGGGTTGGACCCCACATATCATCACCCTGTTTGGTAACCTCAGGAGGGGGGGATAAAATGATATTATCTAAATCCGAAATGTTCGGAGGAAAGAATTTTAGGGGACACTTACCTCCAATTGCTCTTTTCTCGACAATAGAGGCCCAAGAAGAGGCAGGCGGGCAGGAAGTAGGAGCTGCAGCAGAGCAGGGTGCCTCTGCACATGGCAAAACAGGGCCACACGGCCCCTGGGAATCCATCGCAAACAGACGGGCAGGTTCAGGACCAGGGAGGGCATAGATCTGCTGGCTGGGAAGTGCCACCAGAGGAGAAATCGAAGCAGTTGCACACGACAATCCATCTGCCCCGCAAATCACATCGGGAAGGGAAGCCGAGGAGCACAATGGAGGAACCACAGGATGTGGGGTGAGATTTGTTAGGGTAGCAACACCCTCCCCATTAGAAACAGGCGGCAGAGAAGATGGGAGCTCGGCCATGGGTAAGGAGATGGCAAGACACGAAGGGGAGCTCAGCAAATTCGGCCCGCCCGAAGCCACAAAGGCCACGGCAGAGCCTCGAGAGCCCATCAATGGAGGCGACGAAGGATGGACGGGTTGCAGAACCCCCGAATCATGAAAGACGGGGGAGGAGGGTGGAGAGGATGGGGAAGGGGAAGGCTCAGCAGAAGCCATATGGGCGGCGAGGGGGGGGAAGATGACCGGAATCGACGCCTAGCCCGGCGTCGGCGAGAGATGGCTGATAGCGGGGGGAAATCGTGGTCGGACGGGAGAGAATTGGGAGGTGAAGAGGTAGACAGGTTGGAGGGTGCATGGGGCCATGGGGTGGCCGGGCGTGGGAGGAAAGAAGCCGGGGTGTATGAGGATGAGATAGGAGGGGGGACTGGAGAAAGAGAGGCGACGGAAATCGAGGGAGGAGGCGGAGAGGATGCCTCCGGCGCCATGGGCGCCGGCGAGGAAGAGAGAAGGCGGGTTAGACGGGATTCAAAAAACAGAGAGACACCGTGGGCTTCCCAAATGGCAGCAGATCTTCAGCACTATATCTAGTCACCATCCATCAGCATCCATGTTGTAAATCAGAACCGGACAAGCAAGCTGCAACGACAGGCAGCAGCTACTACTCCCAGAGCAGCAGCCAGTTACAGCTTCATATGGGCAAATTGAAGCATGAAAGCAGACCAGCACCTGCATACTCCATCTTCAGCAGGGCTGCAACTACCACCAATTCATCCTCAGCCTTCCAACAGCTGCCATTCACCCTGCTTCTTTTTTCAGGGGCAGCAGCAGCCTTCAGGGGCAGCAAAAATGGCAGAGCCACCAGCTTCTGACTAGCTGCACACCAGTCTCACCAGAAGCACTGTCACCAGTGCCAGGCTTCAAAAACATCCATGCCACCAGCTTCAGGATCACCAGCCAACCAACAGCACAGCAGCAATCAGTTAGCTTCGCAGCCAACCGACGACAGAAAGGAGAAATCAACAGCATCTGGAACAGAGCCAGCTGAATTCCATAGAGACAAATCAGCAACAGCCAGCTGCGGCATAGCTAGCCCGAAGGAAAACCAATAGCACCGGGCAACAGCAGCAATTCATCACCAAGCACAGCCCAGCAAAGAAAAATCACAACAACGCCACATGCTCCCACTACCCCAATTGTACACACAATTTCAACAGGCAGCAGTTGCAGCAGCAAGCTAGTACACATCAGTAACATCCAAGAACACATCTTATCGGTGCCAACATAGCAGCAGAGGTGTATAAAATTATGACAACTGGAGAAAAGCCATGTCAAGAATCAGGCAGCTCAGCAATATTCAGAGACAGAGCATCCATAAGATCATAGGACCAACAACAGCCAATCGGCCGGTGTACATCTAAACAGACGCACTGTACATAATCACAGGCCAATGGTACACATGTGAACAAGGAGATGCTACCCAAGCTGAGCCAGCAACATCATTTAACAGAGAATGTAATCGAAGAAAGCCTGTGGCCAAAGTACTAAAAAGCCACCTGCACCAGGCACAGCACACAAACCGCCTACACCAGGGACAAAATCCAACAGGCGCTATTGTTCACCATCACCAATGTATCAGATATGCATCAAACAAAATACCTTCAGCATAAGGAGAACCAGCTATCAGCCTAATAGGAGGTAGCCATCATTATACAATGCACTAGCAGACCGTTTCCATCATCAGCCAAACAGCACGAGTTTTTGAGCCCTTCAGTTTTTGCTATTTTACAGCAAGTTCAGCATCAGTTAGCAGCCAACCAAAAAACAAATTCAGCAGAGACAGCCGAGCATATTCGACAGCTACTATTCACCCATGAGATAGATCTTGCAACTCCACTGATACCCTTTTCTACATCAAGCAGAGAAACGGCCAATGTGCCAACAGCCACATCACCTAGAGCAGCAATACATCCAGTATACCAGCTGAGTGAAGCCCCAACTCCATGCCAATCCAAGATCAACAATTAAACCCAGCACAGATTCAAAATAAAAAACTGAAAACCAGCACTATCAAGAGCAGCAACACAATTGCAACAGCAGCAGGAACAACATGATTCCACAGCAGCGTAGTAGAGCAAATAGAATTCAAAGACTCCAAGAACTGTAACCATCCGGGGGCCTAAAGTCAGCATCACCAAATCTCAACATTCAGGATGCCAAGACAGGCATCAACAGAACACAAATCAAACTATCCTACAGGACAAAACAGCAACTCAACTAAACCAGTACCAGGAAGAGGAATTGCATCTGGAGGCCAGCACATCAGTACTACAGAGGCCATAAGTCAAATAATACAATCTGACACAAAAAGACTAGCAAAGCAACACCTGGATTTATTGCAACCACACAAATTCGGCAAAACATCAGCAGCACAGCCCCTAAGAACGGGGAGATGCCTTGGCTTTTTTGGACTGTTTCTTTTTTCGAGATCTAGCAGGCTTCCACGTATCACACTCCAAAGCCAGCGCCTCATTTATATTAAGAAATTTCTCTTTAGAAAAATCAGTGACCCGCCCCGTACAAATATCAGTTGCAGGGACAGATCCACCATTCTTAAAAGAGGCCAAACCATACTTGTTTATAATACGAGATATTGAATTGGGGGTGGAGTCATTGTCGGAGCCAGAACCAATAACCAATTCATTGAGATTCTCATCTGTAAGGCCATCCAAGCATTCGGCCTTATCTGAAGGGCGCAATAGAAGCCCAATTTCAGCAGAGGAGCACTGAAGACATGGGCCAGTGACATGGTCTGGAGGCGAGACAGCAGGGGAGCAGTCAGAATGGTCCAGAGAATCCAGGGATGCCAGATCAGGATTAGGGGGATCTGGGTTCAGGGAACCGGCAGACCAGGAATGGATCGAGAGTCCAAAACGGCCCCATTAGGGGAATTACTAGCGCAACATCCACTACATCCATCAACAGCATCAGATGAATGAGGGGGGGAAACCGAATGATTCAATACATCATCATCCACTGAATTTGGCACACAACCGTCGGTCGAGAGCTCTGGGACCAGAGGGACTTTTTCCACATGAGTAGATATGGGAGATTTGGGACGAGAGATACCTGTTGGAGGTTTAGCAGCCTTGGGAGGGCATTGAGCTTCATCATGACCCAGCAGAAGGCAGCGACTACATCTGATAGGTCGCCAACTATACTCCACCTTCACCAAAATGGGAGCCGAATCATGGCACGCCTTAATGGTGATACTTTTGGGAAAGGGGCCATCGATACCCACTTCAACACTTTTTTTTTTTTGGTAAGTAAGTATTTTGGATTTTTGGGAGAAAAATAGTACAAAATAATATGTTTATCTCTAAGTATTTTGACTTGAAGATAAAACATAATACGCTAGGGTATACCCCGAGCGGACCGTACATCTGAATATACAAAATTGCCTCTAGGAGGACAACATTTACCGAAAACGACAATATTGACATTTCCATCGTAAAACAAGACTGAACCCAGCCAACACAAAAACAGCATCTCACAGTGGCATGACAAGGCTGTCAGAGCCACCTACGGCTAATGAAAACACAGCGGCAGCAACACAAAAGAAGCCTTGGCCCCAAGGCTCCACAAAACCAATGCAATTGCATCATAGTCACCGTGGGCTTCCCAAATGGCAGCAGATCTTCAGCACTATATCTAGTCACCATCCATCAGCATATACCCACTTCAACACAAATTCTAGCGAAGGAGATGTTCTCCATACGGGCCGTCCGGGGGTCGAGCTGGAGAGGAATTTTTTTTTTTTTTTTTGGTAAGTAAGTGATTTGGATTAATGGGAGAAAAATTTACAAGTATGGATTTATCACCAAGTGTTATTCCGACTTGGGGATAAACCAAAATAGCTAGGGCATGCCCCGAGCACTTTGATACAACCGATGAAACCAACTAATAGACAAAAATGCTGGAATTCATACTACACAAGCAAACCACCCAAAGGCGTTTCCTAAACAAAACAGAAAAAAAACAATAATATGCCACACCAAGGCAAAACATCATCTGGAGGCAGCCTGTAGATTGCCAATGAACCAAAAATAGCCCAGCATCCATTTCATAATCAGAAGAAGGAACAGAGCCTTTCCGCTGCCCATGCTCCAGAATCACCACGCAGCAGGGCACAAGCCATCGTTTATATCAACAAAGCATCAGCAGCAAACTCCACAGGAATGATCAGCACCACGCAGCAGCACTCAACACCACTACAACGCCAGCAATACTACAGCAGTGGCCTCTCCTTCCTGGGGTTCCACCAGATCAGCTTCCATCACAGCAGAGGAGCAACAAGGCCCACGGCTCAAAGAGCAGCATGTGCCACATGGAAATCAGCATCCAGCACAAAACCACATGCCAGCAGCTCGGAGATGATACCAGCAGCCAATCCACTTAGTCCGCATCCAGTATTTCAGCATCAATACCAGCAGCAATTTCATCCACCTCAGTAGCAGTACCACTCAAGGTCATCAGGGACCAAAGCAGCATACACAGAATCTGCAGCAATTTTGGCCAATCCAGAGAAAAGCAGCAGGAGACAAACTGCCGCGTCCATAATACAGCAAACCATGCTCTTAACACCCAACCTGGTTTTTCCACAGCAAGAAGCAATAGGCAATTGCAGCACATCCATCGTGGGTACCCCCACAAAATGGGAACCTCCAACCACCACTACACTTGTGTTCCAGGCAATTCCAGCCAGCCGATCCCCTTAGCAGCAGAGGCTTAGCAGCCAACATCAGTCAACATCACAGGCAATTCCAGCCAACATCAGAATTCAATAGGAGGATCCAGGAGAGAATATGGAGACACCAATCAACCCACATAACAGCAAGCCATCTGCCTACAAAGCAACAGAGAGGCTGCCAAAATCAAACCACACTGGGATCGACAGAAGCAGCCCCAACATTGCTGCCCACCAATCACCAAAGACCAGCCAGCACTGGGAGCGATAATCAACAACAGATCATCAGCTAGGAGCACCAGATCACTGAATTAGATGCAGAGGGGCAACCCAGTCCATCAGACAACCATAACCCAACAGCATCCAATGCAAAATCTGCATTTTACCCATCAACAAGGCTGGGCCAGCAACTCACCAGCCACAGCCTCACAATTTATGGCATCAATTTGATGCCAGCACCTAGCAAAGCTGCATCAATGCAGGAGCATATCCACAAGCCTCAGCATCAGCATAAACCAAGGAATAAAAACCTGCTCAGAACAGCCTCAGCTGAAACAGCAGCACTCCAACGCACTCCATAAGCCACTCCTGGCATCAGGAAATGCAAAACACGCCTATGGGATCAGCCACCGAAGGCTCATCATCCATTGCAGCCCAAGCAAAATTGTTGCAAAGCAACAAAAGCAACCGACTGGCTGTAGAAGCCAGACAAAGAAGTTGCAGAGCAACAACAGCAAACAAATTGGCATTAATAGCCAAACATCAGCAATCCGAAGGACTGCAACACAGCAACTATGAAAGCTGCAGACAACTCACCACAATAGAAGGATTTTCAGCGTCCGAAACGGCCACACCCACTACTTCCGCACTCCAGCCAATACCTCCAAACCAGATTAGCAACAGGCTCCCAACCCATCAGCCCGGATGGAACGTACCGGCAGAGAGGCATCAGAGTCCCGGGCTTAGGCGTTCGTCAACGTCAAACCAACAGGTAGCGAGAAGCAATTTCAACAAATATAACCCAACATCCCACAGCCAGGGCTGCGAGCATTCACCGAGCGAAATCCGTAGAACAGAGAGAGAGCTGCCGTAAAGCTTGAGGAGACAGCTTCCGAACAAAGGCGAACCCCAGATTCATTACTTCAGAGCATCACGAAGCCGTCAGTTGCTTCAGATATCAGACCCCAACTCAAATCCATGAGGGCAAACCGACATCGAAAGCGGACAACCAAAACGACTTGCAAAGCAGCAGATTGTGGAGACGGAAGGGTGGATAATGGATTGCCGGGTGACGGGGCCGGGGCAGGCAACGGAAGGCCAGCCATGGCCGGCACCGAGCCGCCGGCACCCAAGTCGGAATCGCCGAGGAAGACGCTCGGCAAAGTCGAAATTCAAAACCAAAATTTGAAAATCGCCCCTTGTCAGAGCGAGATAACAGCAGGAGGCCCTAAGCTGGAGTGGAATACCAACAGCACTAGCCACCCAGCTGAGGCCGGCATGGGTCCAGTACTCAATCGGCAGATTGAAAATTTTGATCCAAATTGGAAAACGCTTATGATCATCCTTGTTCAGAATCATACCTGGCGTCCATCGTTTAAGGAAGATTGCCTTCCCAGCCATGAGCCAAGGACCAGCTTTGAGACATTTCTCCAATATCTCCAATGAAGAGAAACGGAAGAAGAAATATCCAGCTTTGTTTCCAGCGGTGTACGTGCGACCGAAACGAGCCCAAATCTTGTTGGCTATGGCTTTGACCGCCAAATAGTGGGGCGGGGAGTCACAGAAGTAGCCGAACAGAGTGAATCCCCACAATGAATGGCCTTGGTTGATGACCTCTGGCGGGGGGGACATGATGGACGAATCAGCAACATCGGCCACAGGGGGGAAGAATTTCCGCTCACTACAGGCCTCAAGACTATCCTTACGAATGACGTCGGCCCAACGAGAGGTGCTTAGAGCAAAGACCATCGGAGGCGTTGACATAGTCTTTAGGTATCGCTTCGCCCAGAGACTGGCCTTTCGGGACGGGAGGAACGGGTGCCGAAAGTGTCGGAACCTTTGGAGAGGAAGGCACGGGGGAGACAGGGAAGTCGGAGCTCACGAGAGGACCTCAGGGGGGCTCGAGGCGGCCGGCCATGGCTGCGAAGCCAAGGATTCAAAATCTCAGGCGGGACGATTTTGAAAAATAAGAGAGAGAAGAGAGCGTCTCTCTCTACACGGGCCTCAAGCTAACTCCTTGTTGTCTGGCACACATAATCGATCCCTAAACCTCAATGCTCCATCTGGTTGAACATGAAAGTCACTTTGGGAATTTTCGTTCAGACCACTCATGATATTCACAAGGAAGGGATCATTTGCCTGCCTTCCTTTAACCTCATCTATCACCACTGGCTGGATTTGAAGATAAGCTAGAATCATCTGCTTTTTCTGAACATAACGTTGGACGTCATAGTACATTAAGAAGTCCAGCATTTTTATTTGTTTGACTTGCATTCTTGCCAAGATACTTGGTTGTCGACTTAGTGCATCGGCGACCACATTGGCCTTACCTGGCTCATATTGGATTTCACAATCATAATCCTTTAGAAACTCAATCCACCTCCGCTGCCGCATGTTTAGTTCCTTTTGAGAGAATAAATACTTTAAATTTTTGTAATCGGAATAGACCAAGAATCTCTCACCATACAGGTAATGACTCCAGATTTTCAGTGCAAACACTACTGCAGCCAAACACTACTGCAGCCAACGAAAAACGGGCGATTTTAGCTCTGACAATTTCGCTCTGACAGGGCGATTTTCAAAATTCGATTTCGAATTTTGAATCTGCTCGGCGTCGTCCTCGACGCTTCTGACTTGGGTGCCGGGCGGCCCCGGTGCCTGCCATGGCCGGCCTCCCGGTTGCTTGCCCGGCCCCCCCTGTCACCCGGCTTCTATGCTCTGGTGTTGTCGACCTCGGCGACCTCGAAGAGTTCGGTGTTGCCTGCGATTTTGATTGCCTGCGATTTTGACCAGCTTTTCTCGCCTTCTGTGTGAGGCGAAGGCTCAAATCTTGATTGAAGAGTTCGTGGCTGGTACCGGCTCATCCGGCTCGGTGTGGTTTGGTCCTTCTCACCCTATACTTTGGCGCTGGCTGGCCCTGTTCCAGAGCTCTATGCGTATGCCGTTTCTGCTCACTCGATGGATGTGCCCAGTCTCTCTGCGCTTCGGGAGCGACGGATTTCCATCTGCTCGCAGCCGCCGGATGTGGGATATTGGGTTCTCTCCGTTGAATTTGCTTTGCGTTGCCTGTTGGGTTTGATGTTGACGAACGCCTGTGCCCAGTTTCTGATGCCTATGTGCCGGTACGTTCCCTCCGGTTATTAATCTGGTTTGGAAGTATGGGCTGGATTGCGGAAGTGTGGGAGTGGCATGTTCAGACACTGAAAATCCTCCAATTGCGGTGTGTTGTTTGCAGCTGTCTTAGTTGCTTTGTTGCAGTCCATTGGATTGCATTGATCTGGCTATTACTGCCAGCTTGGTTGATTTCTTTTGCTTTGCAACATTCCTGCCTGGGCTGCATTGGATGATGATCCTCTGCTATGGTCCTTGCTAGTGCTTGAAGGGTTCTGCTTCTGGTGTTGTGATGTTCTCTGCGCCTGCGTTAATGTCTTTGAAGATGTCGAGGTTGCTGGTGTCACTTGTTTGACGCTGCTGGATTTGATGAGACTCTGGTCTCTTGCTTCTTCCTTTTGGCTGGAATGGGGGATCCTGGCGGTGCATTATTGGATGTAATTGCTCCTGCTGCGATGGGAGTTACCCCTGCTGCTGATGCCTGAAGTTTTTTTTGGGATGCCTCCTTAAATTGATGGAGGCTGCTGTTGCTGGAGCGCTAAAGTGCCCTTCTTGAAATTTGCTGCTAATTGCTGGCCAAATTGGTGTGCTGATTAGCATTCAAATTCGCTCCTTCTCCAGAAATTGGGAGCTGAAGTGATCCGAATTTGGCCTAAAGCTGTTCTTGGTGCAGATTGGCCAAATCTATATTTGGAGGCTGCTGGTGTTGGGGTGCTTAAATGCCTTTCTGCGGACTGCTGTCTCATCTTGGAAAAATTTAGGTAGCCGAAAGTCCTATGGTGCTGCTCTGATTCTTTGGCTGAGTGTCCCATTTGGTTTGGGTTGGGGGAGCCCGTGTGTTTCTGGAGTGGGATCATTTGGCTGAGGGTTGAGCAGCTGGTTGTGATTTTTTTGGTTGCTGATATTTTCTTCCTGCTGAGGTGGTGTCTGTCTGTTTCACTGCCTTAGTGTGGCACGAATTGTGGTGCAGTCCTATGGACTGCGATTGTCTGGCTTATTAAGCCAGTTTGTGCTCCTGTTGCTTTGCAACATTTAGCTTTTGTGTAGGTTGATTCTGATGTTTATACATGGAATTCTACCTGCTGTTGACTATGGACGCTGCTCTTGTTGCTGCGGCGTTTCCTTTCCCACATTGTTGGCTGTTGCCAGTTTATGATGAAGATGGGTCCTGTTAGCTGCTGGCTGTGGTTCTGGAGCTGATTACCATGATGCTGGAATTTTTCTTAGTAGCTGGTTGACGCTGGATGTGGAAATTAGATGCTCTTGCTTTTTTCCTTGCTGATGCAGTCTTGCCTGATGGTTGATGTTGCAGTCGGATATGCCGTAAATTGCTGATGGAAGTAGTGGGTTGGACCCGCTGTTTTTGTGATGTAATATTTTTCATTTACTATAGGTTTCGTAGAATGTTGGCCTCCTAAAGGTCTGTTTTGTACTCGCGTTTGTACTTATCGCTAGGTATGCCCCAGCGGGTTATGTTTTTACTCCCAAGTTAAAAACTTGGAGCTAAAACATCGATTTTGTAATTTTTTCTCCCATCAATCCAAAATTCTTACTTACCAAAAAAAAAAAAGAGTTGGGTAATTTCTTTCATGATCCTTCAACTGTCGCGACCCATAGGCCACTACCCTTCCGTGCTGCATTAAGACACAGCCCAACCCAATTTTGGAGGCATCACAATAGACAACCAATCCTCCCGATTCATCCGGAATGGTCAGGACCGGTGTCACTGGTCCACACAAACTTAGCCTCTTTCTTTGTTAGTAGCGTGAGAGGTAAGGCGATTTGGGAAAAAGTTTTTCATAAACCGTCTGTAATATCCAGCCATGCCTAAGAAACTCTGTACCTCGGTCATAGTGGCTAACTGGTTCCATTTTACCACTGCCTCTACCTTCTTGGGGTCGATGGAAATTCCCTCTTTGGAAATGACGTGTCCAAGGAATCCTACTTCCTCTAACCAGAATTTGCACTTATTTAGTTTGGCAAATAGCTGGTGCTCTCTGAGAATCAGAAGAGTAATCCTCAAATGTTCCTCATGTTCCTCGTGACTCTTCGAATATACAAGGATGTCGTCAATAAAGACTGTCATAAACTTATCCAAATAGGGTTGGAAAACTCGGTTCATTAAATCCATAAACACGGCTGGAGTGTTAGTTAACCGAAATAGCATTACTACAAACTCATAGTTCCCATACCTAGTCCGAAAAGCGGTCTTTGCTACATCCTCCCTTCTGATCCGAAGTTGGTAGTAATCGGACCTAAGGTTGATCTTTGAGAATACACAAACTCCTTGTAATTGGTCAAGAAGGTCGTCTATCCTTAGCAGAGGATATTTATTCTTAGCGGTAATTTTATTTAGTTCCCGATAATCCACGCTTAATCTCAAAGTTCCGTCCTTCTTTCTTACAAATAGGACTGGTGCACACTCGGTCGGATGAAATCTTTATCTAATAACTCCTGCAACTGCTATTTTAATTCCTTAAGTTCAGCCGGCGCCATCCTATATGGCGCTTTAGATATTGGCGCTGCTCCAGGCACTAATTCTATTTTCCGACTGGGTGGCAGCCCAGGCAATTCGTCTGGGAATAGATCTTCAAACTCACATACCACAGGAATCTCTTTGATCAGAGTTCCTTCGCCCGCAGTCACACTAACGAAGGCTAGGTCAGTTTGGCATCATTACCAATCAAATGCCAGGCATGGAGGGTCAAAATGAAGTAAGATGTTTCCTTACGCCTGACTCCCTGAATGTAGAAGGGCTTGTTTCTAGGGATGGCAAATTCCACTCTTTTTTGGAAAACAATCGATTTTGACATGATACTTTGCTAACCAATCCATTCCCAGGATTGCATCAAAATCCCTCATTTCTAGCAAAACTAGATTAACAGGCATCACGTATCCATTCGATTCAATCGGACTCTCTGGATACACAACATTTAAAATTATAGACGACCCTGTGGGCGAGGCGACCATCAAGGGACAGCCGAGAACTTGGGGGAGGGTCGTAAAGACTTTTGGTAAGTTGGGAGGGTCGTAAGACATTTTACAAATTCATGGGAGACAAATGAGTTGTTGGATCCTGAATCAAAGAGCACATGACTAGAATTCCCACAGATAGAAACTGTACATTCCACTACCTCCGTAGAGGTTTCGGCCTCATTTACAGAAAAGGCGAACACTTTCACTGGAATGGGGACCTAAGTTCTGGGAACCGGTCTGGAATGGAGTTGCTTTTGCTCACCTTTTCCGGAGCGCTTTTTCTATAGTTCTTCCAGTGTGCACTGGATGACGGAGTGCGTTTTTGTTCGTGCTTGGCTAGAATGCTTCCTTTGGACGGAGTTGCTTTTGCTCACCTTTTCCGGAGCGCCTTTTCTCTTTTTCTTCCGGAGTGCACGGCACGACGGAGTGGCTTTGTCATGCCCGGAGTCCTTTGGCTGGAGCGAAATTTAGATTCCGGACTACATTAGTCGGTGTGCCGTTCTCGTTATTGTATTCATGAGTTTAATGACTACTGTCATGGTTGAGGGGATTCCCTGTTTCTATGTCTCTTTTACCAAGTCGGCAAAACACTTGGTAAAATACATAGCCGTTTGTACATTTTATTTATTTTGTTATTGCAATTAATTAATTACCAAAAAAAAACAGTGGGCAGTCCTTAATTAGGTGTCCACCCTAGCCACAATTATAGCAAACTCCCAGCTTTTTATAGCACGGCTTGCCTTCATGCGTCCTCCCGCAATGATCACATGCACCGCTGGACGCTCGGGAAGTCCGTACAGATTGGTCCTGCGCTCCACTGGACCTCGATGGTTTTGCCTTCTTAGAAGGTTCTCCACTTGCGCCGGCCCTCGAAGTTGCCCTCGAAGTTTGATTAAGAGCCCTCTATTTGAAAAATTCTCCTCTCGCCAGTTCCTTCTCGTAAATAATGGCCCTTTCTAGCACCTCCCCATACGTGACCAACTTTAACGTTGAGAGATGTCTCCTGATATGGTCTCTTAACCCTTGAAAGAATCTTCTCACCTTTCTCTCCTGGTCCTCCACCACGAAAGGGGCATAGAGGGATAGTTCTGTAAATTTTGTATCATATTCGGCCACAGTGCGAGCGCCTTGCTTTAAGCGAAGGAATTCATCTTCTTTCTCCCTACGAAGATTAACGGGGAAGTATTTCTCCAAGAACGCTGCTTCAAACATTTCCCAAGTTTCTCTTTTCTGTTGTGGCTCATCTTGTTTCCTTATGAAACGGGTTATGGGTCTTTAGTGGCTCCCCCATTGATGTTATAGTGGCTGGACTAATTACTGCCTGTTCAGTTTTCCTTTATCTGTTTTGCTCCCGGAGTTTCTCGAGCTGCTCCACTTGCTGCTGTTGTTGGACATGTCCCTGTGCTGGCAGTTCACTATGCTGATGGTGGACCTGGGGCTTTGTTGTTGATGTTGAATATGTTTGGGGCTCCTGAATCTATGCTCTGGTTGGTTGTGTCAACTTTGCCTGCTATAAATGAAGCTGTGGGTCTGCCTTTCTTCTTCTGTGTAGTTTACCTAGGTGTATGAGTGAAATTTGATACAGCTGATGTTTGGATTTTGCTTATTGCTATTGTCAGTTGTGGTCTGTAGCATTTATTGATGGTTCGGGTTGTCATTGATGGAGTGGTTGTGGGTTGTGATGCTGAAATTTTTAGAGTTTGTCGGTCTGCTTTTTCATGCTGAAGCAGGGATCGCTGCTACCCATGGCATTTAGCATGCTAGTTGTTCTGTGGAGTTGTGTTGCAGTCGTATGTGTTGCCTTCTTTCCTTGTTTCTGTCGGGCGCGAGCTGGCCCCTGCTGTTTCCCTGGATTGCTGTGTGCTGCTTGCAGAAGCAAGGTGCACATCTGTCCGACGTTCGAGCACCAGCACCTCAATATATGGACACAGCAAAGACACATACAAACATAACCCTCAATACAACTCCAAAACATCCGCATCCAGCCAGCATTGCCTCCCTCAACCAGAGCAAAAAACAGGATCCAAGCTCCTCACCACATCAGACAACTAACAACTACAGTTCACATCCCGGTGGCAACCGGTGTTCTAGGCTGCCTGCAAATGCAACACCTGAAATGGCAACTGCCGGCAAAGAACCATCCGTAGAACCAATGGAGTCAAGAACCTCGAGCATGCTATTAGGATGTAGCACCCCCAACCCATTTAGTCAGCAGGGCTGCTCCAGTATGCTCCCACAAAACCTGTAATGCCTCCAGCAGCGAAGCTGATTAAAAAACCAGCACAACACCTCCGGCCTGGTCTCTGATTACCGTCCCATTTCCTGCTGTAATGTCATCTACAAAGTTATCTCGAAGATCATTGCCAATCGTTTAAAGATGACGTTACCTTATCTGGTTGATAAGTGCCAGACGGCCTTTGTGGCGGGTCGCCAAATCAGTGACAACATTCTTCTGGCCCAAGAACTCCTCCACAAGTACCATCTGGGTCAAGGTCCTCCTCGCTGTACTTTGAAAATTGACCTCATGAAAGCCTATGACTCTGTTCATTGGGATTTCATCATATCTGTCCTGACCATCATGAACTTCCCGCCCAAAATGATAAATTGGATTAGGCAATGTATTACCACCCCCTCGTACTCGCTCAATATTAATGGGGAAGCGGTGGGTTTCTTCAAAGGGGGTAAAGGTCTTCGCCAAGGTGACCCAATGTCTCCTTACCTCTTTGTGCTGGTGATGGAAGTGTTGAATGGCATCATTGATCTTAAGGCTCGTAGGAATAATAATTTCACATTTCATTGGAAGTGTGAAGCGACTCATACTGTCATGCTGGCCTTTGCCGATGACCTTCTCCTATTCTCTCAGGCAGACGTATGCTCCATCCGGATTCTCAAGGAATGCCTTGAGGAATTCCATTGGCTTTCGGGTTTGTCGGCGAACATAAATAAGAGTGAGACCTTTATCTGCTCTAAAGACCCTGCCCTGACTCAGAACATTGTTGATGTTTTGGGCTTCAAAGTGGGCTCTCTCCCCATTAGATACCTCGGTGTCCCTTTGATCTCTACCAGGCTGTCGATCCGTGATTGCACGATCCTTACCGAGAAAATTACCCGACGCATTAAATCTTGGAAAAATAGGTGGCTCTCTTTTGGAGGCCGATTACAATTGATTGCATCGATTCTCTCATCTGTCCACCTCTATTGGGCTTCGATCTTCATCCTTCCTAAATCCATTCTGCTGCATCGACCGTATCTTGAGGCGATTCCTATGGAATGGATCTGCGGAAGGTAGGACTAATGCAAAAGTGGCTTGGGCTGACATCTGCTACCCAAAAAGCGAAGGAGGATTGGGTATCAAGCATTTGCAGGCTCAAAATAAAGCCCCCATCTGTAAACTCCTTTGGCGCATCCTGTCTAAAGACCCTGATTCGGCTTGGTCTTCTTGGGCCCACAAGACTAGAATCAAGGATCGGTGTATTTGGACTCTCAAAGTTCCTGACTCTGCTTCCTGGAGTTGGAAGAAAATCATGAGTCTCCGTCCTTTCATGTACGCCCACACCTCTAAGATCATCGGAGATCGCTTGGATACCTTTGTCTGGCATGACCACTGGCATCCTAGAGGCCCCCTTAATAGTGTTTGCTCCGAACGCATCCGCATCACACGGGTCTATCGAGAGACGTCAAGGTATCTCAGATTATTAGAAATGACCCGGTGGGCTTGGCCGAACCCTTATGATCAGGAGGTTTCGTGCTTAGCTGAAAACATGCCCCTTTATCTTCCCAATGCCGAGCGAAAAGACTCTCTAAGTTGGATTGGATGCCAAAATGGTATTTTTTCAACTAAGACTGCCTACCTCCTTTTTCACCCCCTTAAGCCGAAATTGGGTTGGACCAAATTAGTCTGGGGCCCTCTTCATATCCCTGCCCATGCTTTTACCCTTTGGTTGGCAATCAAAGGCAGGCTTAATACATCCGACCGTGTTCACGGCATCTCGAATCTCTCTCTTTCCTGCTCTCTCTGTGACTCGGATGCTGAAAATCATGATCATCTTTTCTTCTCCTGTCCGTTCACTAAATCGATATGGACCACCATCCAAAGGAATGCCGGAATTTATTGGCCTTACCCAAACCTGTCACAAAACGTCATATGGGCTGCTCACATTTGGAAAGGAAAAAATCTATCTGCTGTGTCCAAACGGCTCTCTCTGGCGGCGACTGTCTATTATATTTGGAGAGAACGAAACAACCTTGTCTTTGAGAAATCCCTCCCTCAGGACACTTCCCTTATATGCTCTCAGATATCAAATGCTGTTCGGGATAAGCTGAAGGTCTCATTGCCCCGTGCTGGTCTCCAGCATCGCTCGTTAGCTAGGCGCTGGTTATTATAAAAAAAAAAAATTTAAATTAATTACTGATTTTTTGTCCCTGGTCGTTTTGCTTTGGAAAAAAAAAATAAAAATAAAAAAATAAAAATTGAAGATATTGTCCCTGGTAGCTTTCTTTGGAAAAAAAAAAAAAAAAAATTTTGATTTTACTGGCTGCTGTGTTGTGGGCTGGTATTGCTATTTTCTTTGTGGCTTGGTTGAGGATTGGTTACCATTGTTGGTGTAAGATGCCACTGCTGGTTGGTCTATATCTTGAGATTTTTTTTTTTGGTAAGTGGTCTATATCTTGAGATGGTGGTTGGATTTGCATCTTACGGATGCTTGGGTTGTGAGCTGCTGGAGCCGACCCGTTCTCCTCTATGGCCTATTCTTTTCTCAGCTTGTTTCTCTCTGGAAATTTTGTGGTGCTATGTTTGGAGTACTCAGCGGGAGTTCCTAGTTTTTGGTTTTGTTTGGTTGATGAGGTTGCCCTGAAATGTAGCTGCCTGTGGTTTGGCTACAGGTGAAGACTCTTAAGCTGATCATATTGGCTGTGTCCCTGTTACTGCTTGAATTGGGCTGTCGGGGGGTGCAGACAGTGCCACTTGCTGTTTCAATGTGCTGCTGGAACTATTGGTGTTGGGGGATTGGATCTGGCTTCGTTGATGATGGTTCCGCGGTCAGTCTGTGGTTAATACTGGATACAGTTGGTTCTGCTGGTTTGTGGGGGTCCTGCAGCTGTAGTGTTCCTGGAGTGGATATGGGGCTGCAGCAGGTAGAAGCTTGGCTGACCTGGTCGTGATTTGGGGCCTTTTTGCAATGCAATGTTGACCTGCTGTGTATGAGACATTGCTGCGCTTGCTTCGGGTCAGATCTCTGCGGGTTCTGGTGTTATTGTTTCATCTGTGTGGCTGATTAAAAGTTCTGAGATTGGAGCGATGTGGTCCGGTCTGGATGCTGACCTTGCCTGCTTGCCTACCAGAATCTGGCTTCTTCAGTTTTTTTTTTTGTGCAATTGTTGCTTTACAACCATTTGCCTTTTGCTGTCTCATCTTGAAGGACCTTGGAACTTTGGTTGGCAAAAATTGCTGTTGCTAGTTGTTCTATTGTACAATGCTGATCCTGCTAGGATATCTCTTGGCTCTTGGTAGTTGAACTGCTATGTCAAATTACAAACAGATCTTGGTATGATGCAGTGCCTAATTTTGGCTGCCGGTGCTGTTTTTGGATGACCTGGATGTGGACCATATTGGTGACTGGTTTATTGGCTGGCTGATGGCGTAGTTCTTTTGGTGATCGCTGCTTTTCTGTGGTGTTTGTGTTGCAATCTCTTGAGTGCTACTGTCTGGTTGCCTCAGCCAGATTAGGTGCTGCTTTTGCTATGCAAATCTGCAGTGCCTGTTTTCTATGGGAATGAGCTTGTACGTATGATGATGCTGGATGGTATATGCGTGTTGCCTTGGCTATGAATTGGGACTGTAAAGCCTTTCTAAGCCACTGCCACCGTATTGCCTATTGTGATTGCTCATTGTTTTGCTGGTGGAGTTGGCATGGTTTAATCGGGTACTGCTGCTGATGGAAATCTCATCAGATGGGATGCTGTGTGCTGCACCAGATCGAATTATGGTGTTGTTCGGTCTGATCAGCATTTTGAGGACTGTGATTGCCGGTTCTCATTGCTAATAGTTTTGCTGGCTCTCTGGTGCTGTGGTAGGTAACTGGATTGTTTCCTTGTGGCTGGCTGGCCGATCGTAGGCGACTTCATCAAATTGCCGATCGTCTGTTGGGCCGATTAGTAGCTTCTGGTGAAGGAGCCTTAAACTGCAGTGAAGAGCTGCTGACCTGTCCTCTGCTGATGCTGGTGATGGCTGAAGTTGCTGATGATGAGGTGTTGCGTGCGGCTGAGTGATGCTGAGTTTGTTTGGAGAATTGCTGCTGTTGCTGTAATCTTCTGAAGGACGGGCAGTCCTCTCTTCGTTGTTCTACTCTCTCTGAAGCACTCCTGAATTCTACTGAGTTGCTGGTGCCATTTGTCACGAGCTGCTGGTTTTGTTGGACGCTGTATCTGTTTGGTGTATTGCGGCTGATACTGGGATGACCTTCTGGTGGGCTAATGCCCTGCTGTGTGGATCTTCTGATGTATGGGTTGTGGATCTCGTGCTGCTGCTGGATGTGTTGCTGAAGCAATCTGGCTAGCTGCTGTTTTTGTGATTCAGGAGGTGCTGGCTGTGTTGCGGGTAGCTGCTGCGATGCTGTAGCTGGTGATCTGTTAATCTAACACGCTCACTGCTGCTGGTTTTTTTTTTTTTTTTGGTAAGTAAGTATTTTGGATTATAGGGAATAAAATATTACAGAAACTATGTTTTTGCTCCAAGTATTTTGACTTGGAGTAAAAACATAACCGCTAGGGCATACCCTGAGCATCTATTACACTAGGAAATTGTAAAAAAAGTACAATAGAAAATACCTCTAGGAGGACAAAAGGTCAAACATGACCAACAAAATATGGGACCTATCAAAATAACGTTCAGCAAACTCAACATAAACTCATCATGCACAATAGTTACACCAAAGGGATACGGCATCAAGACACCAGCACCAATGCGCATCAGAGGGAATTGGCATCTCACATGCCGACACACAGCAGCGAACTGGGCGAAATAGCAAAATCAGAGGCATACTGGGCGAAGAACACATTGAAGCAACCGAACTAAGCATCAACATCAACACCCAGAGGCAAACTAGAAAATCAAAACCCAGGAGCATCCAGCAACATTTCGGCAGCTATGCAGATTAGCAATGAAGGAGCCAGGGACTCCAGGCAGCATCACATCAACGACCAGAACAGCCATATCACTACCGCCGCCTCAGCAGAACAAATGGACTCCCAAACCAAACCACTACCAATTTGCAACAGCATAAACCAGCAGTAAATTTCAAGTGACAACAACTGACAGCAACATCACATATCAACCGCGCCAGCAGCAACAGAACCCATTCCCCACATTCACAACAACCAAATGGCATTCTCGAGATGAGAATGGCAGACACCATCAACAGCATACCTTTGGCCATGCAATCTGCAGAATCAGGGCCAGAATTCACCATAGCAGCAGCAGCTCCCAAATTCAGCAAGCAGCACACCAGGGCAGGGAATCAGACCAGGAAATTCGTCAAAGCCCATCCACGACCCCAGTTCGCATATCGCTAAAAAAACAGACAGCCCGCTGCTACTACTACAGCACCGATGATGCAGCAACCCTGAAAAATAAAGCGTGTGATACCGATCCAGCGATCAAAGACTAGAAGAAACCGGCATCAGCATTAGCAGTGCAGAAAAACAGGAGCCAAGGATTCAGCAACACCTTTAGCAACCCCAAGAGAAAACAGGCAGCCGGCACCAACTGAATCAGCAACCATAGCAGCAACCGGACAGCATAATCGATAACAGCTACAAAATCCCAGCCCAAAGGGATAAATCAAGATTTAACCCTGAACTCTAGCAGTTCCAGCAAATCCAGCGAGACCGAGAGCAACCCCTGCGATGCAGTGCCCCCAACATCAACAATTGGTAGCACCAGCAACCCATTGCCAACCATCAATAAATAAAGAGGGGAGCTCAAGCGTGCTGAGTATCAGAATCAAATCAAACACAGCAACACTGATGAAGAAAATTCAAGCAATGATCTTCAGCAGCCAAAGAAATGAGCATCAAGGCCAGGATCACAGGAACCATCAACATCACATCTGCATCGATAGGTAGCAACCGGACAGCAGATCAAGGATATCAACACGTCCCCATTCAAGCCAAGAATCAGTCGCAGACTAACATTGGTTCACCAACAGACTCTGCCAAACAGCGCCCAGTAATACCTTACGCCAACACCAACACCCGGCAGCACCAACAGCATTGTAGTTAAATACAGCGCAGCCATACCCCCTTCAGGCCACCGCCCTTGCAGGTCAATAGACCTTGTATATAAAGAAGCAGCCAGAAAATCATAAAAAGAAAGGACCTATGAACCGCCAGAAGGATCAAGAGTCAAGTTCAGCAGCATCTAGGTTCCAGCAATACATCAACATATAACACTCAGATTCAATCCACAGATAGCTTCCACATCGCTGTTCCAAACCGTTTGCAGGACTACAGCAGCCATTATCATTGAATTTAAAAGCAACAGGCAGCAAGAAGCTGTCTTCAGCCCATTTGCATCATCATACAGTAACCAGGCCACACCCGAGGGATGCACCAAGAGAGCTCAATGAAACAGCACCTCTATTTTGATTCAATGCATCAGAAGCATTAACAACATCTCATACGCACACAGATCAGCAACCACAATGCCTCACAGCCATTTTATTAAGCACCCAATCAGCACCAAAGAAGTGAACAACAGCATCTAGCCAACAAACCTTTAACAGATTACCAAACCCATCAGAGCCATTATATTAACCATGCCATGGATCCAACAACAGACAATGAAAATCCACATAATCAGAACAACTTAATCTATCAATGCCATAGGACTACAACATTGACTGCCCATCTTCAACAAAGCCTCAAAAGCAGCAGAAACCCCCACCCCAACTTTTTTTTTTTTTTTTATATATTCCAACGCCTAACCAGCATGCGGTTAGGGCAACCAACAGCGGGTAAGGAATTCTTCAGCTTGTCACGAACAACGCTAGCGATCTGGGAGGAGATCTCGGGAAACATCCTTATAGGAGGATTTTTCAAAAACACGATTATTTCGTTCTTCCAAATATAATAAAAACAGTGGTCAGCCAGGGAGATCCGCTTGAAAGGGCGATGAGGTTCTTGCTTTTCCACATTTGCGCCGCCCAATCAACATTTTGGGACCACGAGGGGTAAGGCCAAAGGATGCCAGCGATCCGTTGGATAGAGGTCCACACGGAGGATGAGAAGGGGCAAGAGAAAAAAGATGGTCATGGTTTTCAGCGTAAGAATCGCAAAGAGAACAAGTAAGTGAGAGGTTGGAAACACCGTGAACACGGTCGTCAGAGGTATTAAGCCGGCCTTTATTGCCAACCAAAGGGTGAAAGAGTGGGCAGGGATATGGAAGGGATCCCAAACAAGATTGGTCCAGATCATCTTCGGTTTGGGTGGGTGGAGTAGGAGGTAGGCAGACTTAGACGAAAAACGCCATTAGGGCTCCCAGCCCATCTCAAGGAGTCCTTTTGCTCATTGTTTGGAAAATAATGGGGCATGTTTTCAGAAGCGAGACAAGACACCTCCCGATCAAAAGGATTAGGCCAGGCCCACTGGTCATCTTTGATTATCCGATAAACCTTGCTGTCCCAAGATAAACCAGTGGCCGCACGAATACGATCCGCAAACCCTAATGAGCGGGCCATCAGGGTGCCAGCTTGTCATGCCAAATAAAGGAGTCAACGCCATCACCAATAATCTTTATAGTATGCGAGCACATGAACGGACGAAGTTTCATGATCTTCTTCCACTCCAAGGGGCTGAATCAGAACTTTGAGGGTCCAGATGCACCGGTCCTTGATTCTAGTCTTGTGGATCCATGAAGACCAAGCCGATTCAGTGGTCTTTAGACATGAGGCGCCAAAGAAGCTTACAGATGAGAGCTTTATTTTGTGCCCGCAAATTTTTGAGCCCCAACCCACCTTCACTCTTAGGGTAGCAAAGATCGGACTGTGCCACTTTTGCATTAGCCTTACTGCTCGTAGAACCATTCCAGAGGAAACGCCTCAATATGCAAGTCAACTGTTAAGAATAGATGTGGGTAAAATGAAAATTGAAGCCCAATAGAGGTGAATCGTGGAGAGGATCGAGGTTACAGCCAAGGCGGCCCCGAAGGAAAGCCATCTGTTTTTCTATGATTTGATGCGCAGGTGTAATTTTTCAAGGAGGGCCTTTGCAGTCCCGAATAGACAGCCTAGTAGATATCAGAGGAACGCCAAGGTATCTAATGGGGAGGGATCCAACTTTGAACCCCAGTGTCACAAGAATATTCGATTAAGGGATTGGTCTTTAGAGCAGAGGAAAACCTCACTCTTGTTTGTGTTTGCCGGACTGCACAGAGAGCCAAAGAACTCCTCAAGGCAATCCTCGAGGATCCGGATAGAATAGGCGCGCATGAGAGAAGAGGAGCAGTCATCGGCAAAGGCTAGCATGACAAGATGGGTCGCCCACACTTCCAAAGAAATGTGAACTCATTGTTCCTACGAGTCTTGGAGACAATGATCCCGCTCAAAACCTCCATAGCCAGACAAAAAAGGTAAGGAGAAATGGGATCACTCGACGAAGACCCTTACCCCTTTAAAAACCCCACCGCTTTACCATTTATATTTACGAGTACGAGGGGTGGTAATACATTCCCTAATCCAGTTTATCATTTTGGGCGGAAAATTCATGATGGTTAGAACATTGATAATGAAATCCCAAGTGAACAGAATCATAGGCTTTCATGAGGTCAATTTTCATAGTGCATCGTGGAGGGTCATGACCAAGGTGATACTTGTGGAGAAGCTCTTGGGCCAGGAGAATGTTGTCACCGATTCAAGGCCCCGCCACAAAGGCCGTTTGGCACTTATCAACAAGATAGGGTAAAGTCATCTTTAGACGATTTGCAATAATCTTCGAGATGACTTTGTATATGACATTACAAGCATGAAATGGGACGGAAATCAGACCAACCGAGGAGAGTTGATTTTGGGAATCAGGCTGATGATCGCCGAATTCATTTGCTCGAGGAGCATTCCATGATGAAAAAATCACCAATGGCTTCACAAACAGAAGGGCCGATGATATCCCACGACTCCTTATAGAACAGGAGTCAAAACCATCGGCCCCCGGGACCGATAGTCGCCATGGAAAAGATCATATCATGGATTTCATCATCACTTACCGGGCCACAAGATGGTCCATAAGGGATGTAGGCACAGTATTAAGAATGTAAGGACGAAGCCTAACCGCATCAGCCGAACCGCACGCTCGCCAGTCCCAAGAGCTTTTCTAAAGTGGTCCACAATTAGATTCTCGAACGTTTTCAATACCACCTGGTAGGATTCCCGTCTTGATCAAGGAGGAATAAATCCGATTCTTATTGTTATTACCGTTGACAGTCCTAAAAAGGATTTATTGCACTCGATCACCCTCTCCGAGCCACCTTATCTTAGCTTTTTGCTTAGTAAGGTCGACTTTCCTTGGCAGAGCGTGGTAATCGTCCCTTACAGCGACGCTCCTCACGAGAACTAGAGGGAGTTTGACGTTGGATCATTTCAAGCATCTCCCTAGTACGGATGACCTCCTCGTGAACATCACCTCATGGGCGCTGAGCGCTTTCAGAGAAATTTTAACTCGCTTAAGTTTGGACACAAGCCTAAACATTGGTGAGCCATTGATGTTTTCCGACCAGGCATCGCAACCAAGGGGAGAAATTTCGGGGATTTGGTAAGGAAATTATTGAAACGAAAAAGGCCGTGATATCCGGTGGATCGCCAACCGGGATGAGAATACAGGCCGAGTGGTCGAGAGCTCGGGAGGGGGAAAAGGCTTTAGCTCTACGAAATTTGTCAAACCAAGACCCATTGGCGATAACACGATCAAGCTTTCTCGTAGATGCGAAGGGATGAGTCACGCCCATCATTCCGTGTATAATGCATGCCATCATGACACACATCGTTAAGATCGCAGCCTCTAAGACAATTTTCAAGCTCGATTGAGCTTTTGTTATGCCAAACCCTCCTGTGGCCTCGGATGGGAACCGGATAGCATTGAAATCCCCGAGGGCCTGTCAAGGGAGGTCGCCGGATGGTTAGACACGGCGCGAAGGCTATCCCATAGGAGCTCACGGAAATTTCTGAGTTTGCACCATAAATGAAGGACAAAATGCAACGGGTATTCTCCTCAAGGAGCAGGACATCAAGATGGACGACTTGATCCTCCGAGGAAAGAATGTTGCACGAAATCAGATTGGGATCCCAACCAACCCAAATCCGACCACCGAACACGAAGAGTAATTCATAAATCAAGACCAAGTTAGGTTTGATTCTAGTGGAGACAGCCACAGAGTTTCGCTCCGCAACCTGGTCTCCACTAAGCCAACGATACTACACCTATGGGATGAAATGAGGTTGCAGATGTGGCTTTTACACTCCCATTAAGTCCCCTCACATTCCAACAGGGGAATGTTAGTCATGGGTTAGGGTTGAGGGGGAAGGATTTTTAACCCGCGAGTTTTTTTCGAATTTTACGGGAAGAGCCACGGCCCCCAATGTTTGTTGATGGGCCACCATTTGTCGAATGAGCAAATGGGGGCCCAAACAGAGGCACAAGGATAGGAGCCATCTGGGCGGGTCAGTGGAGGAAAAGAGCAAGGATTAGTCGCTTCAATCAACCAGGGGCTGAGGAAGCTCTTTCAAGCTTCATAGGGGGCGAACAGGGGGGCTCCAAACACGGTTTTGACAACTAGGTCCAGTGGGGGTGAGCAGGAAGAAGACAGACGAGCCGACACCGTCATTGTCAATAAGCAGATCCGGGGCAGCAAGGGCCGAGACGTGCTCCTTCTCGAAGCATGACCCTCGAGACTAGGAGGAGAGACTTGATCACATCGAAGGGGGGTGCAGAGCACTCGGAACGGGCATTCTCGATAATTCATTTGTAGAGTCCGCTGTAAGGCCATAAACGAGTTAGAGGTCGTTATAGCCTTAGGGACTATGTCCATGGATGCGGAGGCAGCCACAACAGGATTTTTGAACGGGGAGGCGATCGAGACGGGACAGGAGGAGGATGGGATGTCCCGAGAGGGGCACCCTTCTTGGGAACCCAAGAAGGTTTAAGGGGGATTCAAAGTCTGCATGCGACCGGGCCCGCCCCTACGCGACGGGGCATGAGGGTACTCAATTTTGATATCACAGAGATGTTCATTGAGTTCACGGGCCTTCCTTTGTCCGAATCTTAACAGAATTTGGTCTGGGGGCATTGATCCCCAATTCAACGCATAACCTGGCGTAACCCCAAGCGCTCAAGCTTTTCAGTGACCGGATCTAAGAAGAGTGGTTTGCCAACCGCACTGCAGAATCCAGCTTAACCCCTGGGGTCCAGTATTCAACCGGATCCCAAAGAGTGAAATCCAGGTAGGAAAGGATTTGTGTTCCTCCTCGGTCGAATCATACCAGGGCCACCAATGTTTAAGGAAAAACGGATGACCAGCGATCGTCCACGTGCCATTAGCCAAACATTTTTCAAGCATGGAAGTAGATGAAAATCTAAAGAAATAAAACCCCGATTAATATAAGCCACATGTTGTAGCTCAAATCTCTTCCAAATTTTCATGGTGATATAGTTAACCACATTGAAGTGAACAGGGTTACGATGAAATATCCAACAAGGGTTGGACCCCACATGTCCTCCCCCTGTTTGGTGACCTCGGGAGGGGGGGATAAAATGATATTCTCCGAATCTGAAATATTTGGTGGAAAAAATTTAAGGGAACATTTACCTCCAAAGGCCCTTTGCTCAACAACGGATGACCATGAGGAACCTGACGGGCAGGAGACGTGAGCACCTCCAGGGCTGGAAGAGGCAGCACTGGGCAAGACAGAGGCACCGGGCAAATGATGAAACGCCTCAGCCAGACCAATCAAGCAGGCAGGTTTGTGGGGAGCCTCAACCAATAAGCTTGAAGAAGACAAGATAGGAGAGGACTGAAAGCTCTGGCAATTTGCTGCCCGACCCAATCAGCAACTCCAGCAGGGATCCAGGGGGGCAGAAGAGGGATCGACAGGCAAGGCATACGGCCCAGAGCATATTTAGGAATTCCAGGAGCCAATGGAGGCTCGGGCAGGCAATCCATGAGAACAGCAGGTAGGGTCTCAGAAGAATATGACACCAAATGATCACAATGGCCCTGTGACAGGGCAGAGAACACTGATTCGATTTTGCAAACCCGAGAGAATGAGCAGTCAGGATGGGAGGGGGCCAGCAGGGTAAAGGTGGCTGAGGTGCGCACTCAAAGAAACCCCATCAACGACGGACGCCTCTGCGAGCCTTCACGTATACTCCAGCCTCGAGCCGGGAGCAGACAAACCAGCAGAGTCCCTGACGCAGCGGCTGGGAACGACCCGACAAAACCCCAACAGGGGCACAGAGGGATGAAAAGGAGGGCGAGGGAGTGCCGGGATTGACGACGGCATCCGACGAAGAAGAGCCGGATGGAACAGAGAGGGCCTCCGGATTTGAATGGCCCTGGTGTTGAGTTGGCTGGATATCTTGCTTGCATAGGATCTTATGCTGGTTTGGAGTTCGTGTGCTCAGATATGCTTTGCCTTTTCGCATTTGGTTTTGCCGGTATGGAAACTATGCTGACGTGGATTACACGCTGGATTGTTTTAGCCGGTTTTTTTGCTTAAGAGTCTATTCAGATTTCTTTTGTTGTTATTTGTTACGTGTAGTCCTCTTAGAGGTCTTTTTGGTTTTTCTTTGTACCGTTTGCTCGGGGTATGCCCTAACTTTTTTGTTTTAAATCCAAGTCAAGGTACTTGGGGATAAAACATTAATTTTGTAATTTTTTTCTCCCTATAATCCAAAATACTTACTTACCAAAAAGAAAAAAAATTAAAACCAACAATCCTGCAAGACAGCAAACATCCAGCACCAACAAAGGGGGACAAAAACAAGGACCATAGCGCCTACTACATTAGCATCAGACTGGGATGAAACAAAACAAGAGGACTGCAGCAGGAGGAGGACTGAGTGCATAAAACCCAGTCCAGAAGCACTAACCAATATTCACACCGACAGAAGCGCGCAAAGGCACTCCAGCACACCATGACAAACTCAGGGATACAGGACCTGCACCCTCCATTTAACATCAGAGCTGACAAGCGGGGGATCACTACAAACCATCAAGAATAGCGATCACCAACAACAGCACCCCTTCATCTGTTTCTGCACCACATACATCAAACTCGCAAACCTCATAGAGCTCAAAATAAGGGGCAGACGATGCACAGTCAGGCAGGTAAGCAGACTAGATCATCAAAGCATCAGCCTGCAACAACATATTCTACCCATCACAGGAACCAGCTACATGCCACCCTGTTGGATTCTGTTCCATTTTACACAGCAACCTCCAGGCAGTAGCAAGCTCTTCAGCTTGCTGGAGGAAAAGGCCGGCGTCATCCAAGACCCATTGACAAGCAAAATGACGCAGCCTGCATAACAGAAACATCCAGAGCGCCAGCAGCAAATAAACCAAATCCATTCTTTCTTTTTTTTTTTTTTTTTTTTTTGAGAGGCTCAAGGAAGCAAATTTTTTTTTAAGTACAACCAAAGCTCCCAAGGAGGGAGCAGAAACCGAACAAATCAAAACTCAACAAGGAAAACATCAACCAAGAGGTTCGAGAACCGACAGGAAGAGCAACGAGAGCCACACCCAGCAAGGCACCATCAGAAGATCACCACGGTGCAGATGCTCCAACAGCACAACCTTCAAGGCCAACAAGAAGGCCAGCAGCCTCAAGGTTTTTTTTTTTTTTGGTAAGTAAGAATTTTGGATTAATGGGAGAAAAAATACTACAAAATAATATGTTTATCTCCAAGTATATTGGCTTGAAGATAAAACATAATACGCTAGGCATACCCCGAGTGACAAGTACATCCGAATATACACAAAATGGCCTCTAGGATGACAACTATTAACCGAAAACGACAAAATATGACAATTCCATCGTAAAATGATTGAACATAGCCAACACATAAACAGCAGACACGGTGGCATGGCAAGGCAGTGAACCACCTTCGGCTGATGAAAACATAGCAGCAGCTAAAGACTACTGTTGGAACAGCAGCTCATCACTTCAGAATCAGAAGAGAAATCAGCATATGATACACGGGACTCAGCAGCAGATCAGAGGACACCAATAGCATCAGACCGTTCATCAATTCCTGGTCAGAATGCATTACAGCGCCTCAGCTTCAGCCACAACAGCTCCAACCCAGCAGAGGGGCAAAACTGAATTCGGCCAAACCATCTGAATGCAGATCGAATCTGCAGATGACTCACAGCAGTGCTTAACCACCGAGCATCAGAACCGACAAGCTCAATTCTATACCAAAATGGATAGGGATATCAAGGTAGCAGCATCTTCAGGCTATATCTATATAGGACAGCAACATCCATAATAAAATTTGCCAGCCACGATCGGTCACAGGCCAGGGACCCGATCCTCCCCCACCGCAGCAGGAACAATTACGCCCAGAACCAGCACCAAACTGTCATTTAAAGCCAGAACAGCAGCAACACAAACTTACCACAATTTAGCAGGGAACATACAGGGGCACCATCTCAACAATAAGGAGAAATAGTCACCGAAAGGCATCTCATCCAGCTGCTCAGCCCACACCGAAATGTCCCACACCAGAATCACAAGGGCTCCCCCAACCCAATCAATAAATGGAACACACAGCAGACAGAGCAGCCACAGAGGACAATCAGCAACCTCAAATCCTTTGAGAAGAGACAGAAACCCAGTGAAATGCAGCCTCCGAAATACTGTCAGCACAATGGACGATCCAAAGTCCCACATTCCCATTCAGCCGCATCAGCGGCAGAAGAACGCCCGGAGGAGCCATGAACATACCATTGCAAAACCAAGCCATAAATCATTTGATTCAAGATCAGCTGTAAAGTAACGATTTTTAAAGAACCGGCGTGAAATAGTTAGACACAAGCAATCCAATGGATTGCAATAAGGGCATCACGTCCAGCAAGAAGGCCAATTAGCAACCATAGGGAACCATAGCCAGCTGCTTAGCCCGCAGCCATAGTTTCCACTTCCATAAGCATACGGGCACCCCCAACCCAATCAATAAATGGGAAAACAACAGCCCGAGCAGTTAAAGCAGCACCAAGGAACAATTGGCTACATCATACCTATAAGCTGAGACAACAACCCACAGGACAATTGTTGCCAAGCAACAACAAACTAGCTGGAAACAACAGCCAGTAGCTACACTAGTGCAGCAGCCAGTTACAACTTCAACCAGCACCTGCCTACTCATCCCACAGGAAATCAGCATATCAACATCAGCAATACTGCAGCTGCATCCAAATTAAATCAGCAAACAGTATACCAATGTTGGACACCAGCAGTTCACACGGCAGCTGCAACAGAGCCCCATCCAAATAACTAAGGAGCAGAGTCAAGCTCGGACCACAGCACCCTATCAGTGTCAAACATTCAGCATCTTGCCAAAACAGCAAGAGGACGAAAGAAACAGCTCATCAAACCCGAAGCATAACCAATTGCACCCAAAGATCATTGCTATTCACCATATCATTAGAATTACAAGAACAGATTTCCTTAGCACAGAATAATCCATTCAGCCGCAGCAATAGCATCAAAAGACCATTGCAGCAATCCATAAATCATAAAATTCAAAATTGTTGCAAAGTAATAAATTCAGCTAACTGGCTGAATTCGCCAGACACAAACAATCCAAGGACAACTTCCACATACTGGCTGAGAAAGCCAGACACAAGCATTCCAATGGAATGCAACTCGATCACCACAATAAAGCAGCAATCAGGAAGGCGTTTAACCACCCCATCATCAGCAACCACCAAATACAGAATTTGGCAGTTAAAATCGACTGCAACAATTCCGAACTCCCCTGCCAATAACAGAAGTAATCCCAGGAAGCCAGAGGAAGCAGCTCCCGAAGCCACAGATCAGAAAATTCAGATGCATCCAACAGGTCCCCGGCCGGCACATCAGGGCATCGGCCAAGCATCACCAAACCAGGAACAACCAGGCTGCAGCACCTCAGAACCCGCACCAGGACCTTCGAAAGCCATCCCATTGTCGCACTCTCAGCGGCCATAGGGCCCCAGCCACGAACTCTTCATCCGAAGAAGAACCTTCGCCTCACACAGAAGGCGAGAAAAACTGGTCAGAATCGCCGGCAATCAAATGTCGCAGCCATCACCGAAATGATCGAGTTCGCCGAGGGCGACGGGGGGGAGCCGGGCAAGCAACCGGGAGGCCGGCCATGGCAGGCACCGGAGCCGCCCGGCACCCAAGGCAGAAACGCCAAGAACGACGCCGAGCAGATTCAAAAATTCAAAATCGAATTTTGAAATCGCCCTGTCAGAGCGACGTTGTCAGAGAGCCACTCAGCAGAAGCAAGTAGGAGAAGCGAAATAGAAACAATTTTTTTTATTTTATTTCATTTTATTTTTATAAGTTCCATCGTCTAACCCACGAACGGTTAGGGCGACCATCAACAGGCAAGGAGGTCTTCGGTTTATCCCGAACAGCGTTTGATATCTGGGAGCAGATCTGGGAAGCATTCTGGTGGGAGGATTTCTCGAAAATACGATTGTTACGTTCTCTCCAAATAAAATAAATGGTGGCCGCAAGAGAAAGACGCTTGGAAAGGGCAATGAGATTCTTACCTTTCCACCTGTGGGCAGCCCATTCAACATTATGGAACCAATTTGGGTATGACCACTGAATGCCAAAGAATCCGTTGGATAGAGGTCCACGGAGGAGGAGGAGAACGGCAAGAGAAAAAAGATGGTTATGGTTTTGAGTGTCCGAATCACAAAGAGAGCAAGTGGGGGATATGTTGGGAACACCGTGAACACGGTCAGAGGTATTAAGCCGACCTTTTATTGCCAACCAAAGGGTGAAGGCGTGGGCAGGAATATGAAAAGAGTCCCAGACTAAAGTGGTCCAGCTCAGCTTCGGCTCGGGGGGGTGAAAAAGTAAGTAGGCAGACTTAGACGAGAAAACACCATTAGGGCTACCGACCTATCTCAAGGAGTCTTTTTGCTCATTGTTGGGAAGATAATGGGGCATGTTTGAGGCGAGACTATAAACCTTCTGATCAAAAGGGTTAGGCCAGGCCCATTGGTCGTTTCTGATTATTTGAGTCACCTTGCCGTCCCATGATAAACCAATGACCGAACGAATGCGATCCGTACAAACCCTACTAAGGGGGCCAACTGGGTGCCAATGGTCGTGCCAGACAAAGGTATCAACGCCATCACCAATGATCTTAATAGTATGCGAGCACATGAAAGCACGAAGTTTCATGATCGTCCTCCAGCTCCAATGGGCCGAATCAGGGACTTTGAGGGTCCAAATGCACCAGTCCTTGATTCTAGTCTTGTGGATCCATGAAGACCAAGCCGATTTAGGGTCTTTAGACATGATACGCTAAAGGAGTTTACAGATGAAGGCTTTATTTTGAGCCTGCAAATTCTGGAGCCCCAACCCACCTTCACTCTTAGGGTAACAGATGTCGGTCCAGGCCACTTTTGCATTGGCCTTCCCATCCATAGAGCCATTCCAGAGAAAACGCCTCAATATGCAGTCGATTTGGTTCAGAATAGATTTGGGTAAAATGAAGATTGAAGCCCTTTATTGATGCTGAAAATGTGGGTGTATAGGCTTTTCTTTAGGCATTTTTGGGAAATGTTTATGATTAGATTATCTTATTTAGGATCTGCTCTACTGATGGTAGAGTGGTCTGCCTGTTTTGTGTGAAGTCCAGCATTTTTCTGTTGGTTTCATTCGTTGTATCAAGATGCTCGGGGAATGCCCTAGCTATTATGATTTACCCCAAGTCGGAAAAACACTTGGTGATAAATCATTACTTGTAAAATTTTTTCTCCCATTAATTCAAATCACTTACTTACCAAAAAAAAAAAAAGAAGATTGAAGCCCAATAGAGGTGGATAGATGAGAGGATAGAGGCAACCAATTGAAGGCGGCCCCCAAAGGAGAGCCACCTATTCTTCCATGATTTGATGGGCGAGTAATTTTCTCAGTGAGAGCCTGACAGTCCCGAATAGACAGCCTGGTGGAGATCAGGGGGACGCCGAGGCATCTAATGGGGAGAGAGCCAACTTTGAACCCCAGGACCTTAGCAATATTCTGATTCAGGGATGGGTCTTTAGAGCAAAGGAAGACCTCGCTCTTGTTTGTGTTTGCCGAGGTATCTAATGGTTTTCAGCGTCTGAATCACAGAGAGAACAGAATTTGTCCGCGTCTTCTGCGACGCTTCTCATCTGGCCGGGCGGCGCCGGAGCCGGCCATGGCAGGTCTCTTGGTTGCCTAGCCCGGCTGTCTCTCGTTTCTCCTCCTCTTCTCTTACTCCAGCGGCGGCTCTGAGACCTCTTAGGTTTTCGGTGTTGTCCTTGCCGCTCAGGCCCCGAATCTCCTCGGTTCGTGCTTTGGCAGTGCGCTTCTTATGGCTCTGGCTACTCTATGGGTGGTCCTCCGGTTCATCCGTCTCGTAGTGGTTTGGGATTACCTACCCCGTTTTCCGCGCTGGACGCCCCTGTTCCCGGCTCGTGCGTATGCCCGCTTTCGCATCGGGCTGGAATTGATCAGTCCTTTTGCCATCCCGATTTGTTTCGGAGGTGCTGTTTGACGCTTTTGTCGTCATTGTGCTTCTCAAAGAATCTGGCGCTGACGAAGGTATGTTCTTCTGCTGGCTTCTAAGGTTCGTTCCCAGTGTATTTCCCCTCTGTTGGACGCGCCGGGGATGCCGTGCTGTTCAAGCTTGGATCTACCTGGATGTGGTTCTCAAGAGCTGGCTGAGGACTGCTTTGATGCAAGAGATCCTTCGGTGCGATGGATTTCTTCGCCGGCAGACCGGCCGGTGTGGGCTGTAGGTTTCTCACCGCCTCGCTGGCGATCGATGACGACGGTGCCATTTCTCGTGATGCTGGTTATGCAGCTATTTGCCTCCTATGGCTTTTTATTGTTTCTATTGCTGCGACTGAGAATGGGCTTGAAGGACTGTGGGATTAATCTACCTGTCTCGATCTCTTTTCTGCAATTTTTGTTTGCTGATTCTCGCGGGTGCTGGTGCCGACGATGCCCCGAGATAGGATGTCATTGTGCTGCAGTATGAAGTTGCCTTCTGCCCGGCCAATGGTTGTTGAAGGCTGCTTCCCGGTGGCTGAAAAATGACCTCTGTGTTGGTGGAGGCCCTTCGCTTGTTGCCTTTTGTGTAATCTCTCTGATTCTTGTTGTCTGTAAAATGTGCCGATTAGTTGTTGTTGTTATTTTGCATTATTCTGTTTGACTGCATAGGATGATGATCCTTCGATGGCCGATCCTTTGGCCGGTTTGTGATGATCTTCTGTTATGCATTGCATGCTGCCAGGAGTGGCAAAATTGTTGCTGCAACTGCTGCCTGTTGGAAATTGTTTGTACAATTGGGGTAGTGGGCAACTGCTGTGGATTTGTGGATGTCACTTCACTTCTTCCCTTGACAAAGGTCTTTCTTGGTTGGCCTGTGCTGATGGTGGATCGGATTCTTTTGATGCTAGGCTCATCCGGTTTTTCTGCTGAGCCCATTAAATGCTCTCTGCTGATTTAGATGCAGCAGGTGTTGGGATTTGGTGGCTGCTTTGAGGTTGGCTGATGACTTGGCCAATGCTTTTGCTGTTTTGGGAATCAGCTGGCCGATTCTCTTGGGCATTTCATGAGCCCGGATTGGATCGCCAGTTGTCTCTTGCTGTAGCAGAATATCATGCTGTTGGCATTTAGAATGCCATTTGCTGGTTTGCTGATAGTGGCCTGTGAAGCTGCTGTGTTGCATTGTGCTGCTTGCTAACTGCAGTAGTGCAGTAAATGATGTATTTGCTGGAGCTAAAGTGGCAAAGCCTTGCTGGAGCTGCTGGAATGCTATTTTGGCTGCTGTGGCGTGGATTTGTTGGATTTTAGCTACTGGTCGGCTGTCCTCCCTTTGGTGATGATGCGCTGATGGCCTTGTACGAAGGGGTCACGGCTGCCGTTGCTCCTGGGTTTTGAAGGTGCAGTTCATCTTGTTTATGTGGTTTGTTGGCAATTGGCTGATGGCTACATCTTGTTGCAGGCATAAAGGGTTTTGCCTTGGATTGGCATATTATTTTTTTGTTTAGGAACCGCCTTTGTGTGGTTTGCTTGTGTAGTATGAATGCCAGCATTTTTGTCTTTTAGTTGGTTTCATCGGTTGTATCAAAGTGTTGGGGACATGCCCTAGCTATTTTGGTTTATCCCTAAGTCGGAATAACACTTGGTGATAAATCGTTACTTGTAAATTTTTCTCCCATTAATCCAAATTACTTACTTACCAAAAAAAAAACACACAGAGAGAACAAGTGAGGGAGAGGTTGGGAACCCCGGGAACACGGTCGGAGGTATTAAGCCTTTTTTTTAGTAAGTGATTTGGATTAAATGGAGAAAAAATTTACAAGTCATGATTTATCACCAAGTGTTATTCCGACTTGAGGATAAATCACCACCGCGAGGGCATGCCCCAAGCATTTCTAACAATGACAGCACAAAACAAAAGCCGGAAATCATGCGAAAAAAACCAACCACTCTAGCATCAGTGGATCAAAACCAAAATAAAACATGCCGAATCAAGGCATGACCTAAGAAATGCAACAAATAGAGGGAACCAGCAACCGAGACCCATTCGAATCCACAGCAAAACACCCTGGCCTGCGTTTGCTTAACACCAAAAGGAGGACAGCTCAACTAGCGTCCGATTTCCAGCGGTACCAAGCCACAGCATCTAGGACAGCATTCCATCAGCTCAATCAGGGCTTTGCCAAATCAGCACCAGCAAAATCTCCTGCAGCACAGCCGAGAAGAAATCAGCTCTTCACCTCCGGTTGGATCTACAAACCAGATAATGTAGCATACAGTGCCATTTCAATCCTGCGCAACAGCACCAGCACTGGCAGCGAATCCTCCATTCCGTGGGTAGCATTTTCCATCTCCAGCCGCAGCGCCTGCTACAGCATTGTCATCCGATGATGCAGCAACCCAGAAAAATTAAGCGTGTGATACCGATCCAGCGATCAAAGACTAGAAGAGACCGGCAGCAGCATTAGCAGTGCAGAAAAATAGGAGCCAAGGATTCAGCAACACCTTTAGCAACCCCAAGAGAAAACAGGCAGCCGGCACCAACTGAATCAGCAACCATAGCAGCAACCGGACAGCATAATCGATAACAGCTACAAAATCCCAGTCCAGATCGGATAAATCAAGATTTGACCCTGAACTCTAACAGTTCCAGCAATTCCAGCAAGGCCGAGAGCAACCCCAGCGATGCAGTGCCCCCAACATCAACAATTGGCAGCACCAGCAACCCAATGCCAACCATCAATAAATAAAGATGGGAGCTCAAGCATGCTGAGTTTCAGTATCAAAGCAAAAACAGCAACACTTTTTTTTTTTTTTGGTAAGTAAGACAAAAACAGCAACACTGATGAAGAAAATTCAAGCAATGATCTTCAGCAGCCAAAGAAATGAGCATCAAGGCCAGGATCACAGGAACCATCAACATCACATTTGCATCGACAGGTAGCTACCGGACAGCAGATCAAGGATATCAACACATCCCCATTCAAGCCAGGAATCAGTCACAGACTAACATTGGTTCACCAACATCAAAAAGATTAGACAGACTCTGCCAAACAGCGCCCGGTAATACCCTACGCCAACACCATAAACCGGCAGCACCAACACATTGTAGTCAAATACAGCGCAGCCATACCCCCCCTCAAGCCACCACCCCTTGCAGGTCAATGTAGACCTTGGTATATAAAGGAGCAGCCAGAAAATCATAAGAAGAAAGGACCAATGAACCGCCAGAAGGATCAAGAGTCAAGTTCAGCAGCATCTAGGCTCCAGCAATACATCAACACATAACACTCAGATTCAATCCGCAGATAGCTTCCACATCGCTGTTCCAAACCGTTTGCAGGACTACAGCAGCCATTATCATTGAATTTAAAAGCAACAGGCAGCATGAAGCTGTCTTCAGCCCATTTGCATCATCATGCAGTAACCAGGCCACACCCGAGGGATGCAGCAAGAGAGATCAATGAAACAGCACCTCTATTTTGCTTCAATGCATCAGAAGCATTAACAACATCTCATACGCACAACAACCGAAATCGGGGCTAATAGTATAATCAGTCACAAAAACAGATCAGCAACCACAATGCCTCACAGCCATTTTATTAAGCACCCAATCAGCACCAAAGAAGTGAACAACAGCGTCTAGCCAACAAACCTTTAACAGATTACCAAAACCATCAGAGCCATTATATTAACCATGCCATGGTTCCAACAACTGACAATGAAATTCCACATAATCAGAACAACTAAATCTATCAATGCCATAGGACTACAACATTGACTGCCCATCTTCAACAAAGCCGCCCTGTGTTTATCGATAACAGCATCATGGAATCTTTCAGCAAGCATACAAACATCAACCGGCTGGAGAGCGTCAGCAGCTTCAGACCCATGATTAAGACAATTGAACCCAACCATCTACACCAGAGACATCAGCGCAACCAACATAGAACAATCAGACCCAGCGGGCTCCAACTCCTCAATGCATACCAACCTCCAACAAGAGCAACAAGAGCTCTCCAGGAAACTACAAGGAGCAGGAAACTACAACATGATGTTTTTTTTTTTTTTTCCCTATTATTTTTTCTTCTTTTTTTTTTTTTTTCAAAACCAACCCGAACCGGAACCATCAAGTCCCGCAGGGCCAGAAGGGCCAGCAGCCACAAAAAGCGCAAAGATAACCCCCACTCAATTTTTTTTTTTTAAAACAACCAAGCCAATGCGAAGCAAAAAAACGCGAAAAGCACAGCCTACAAGGCCAAAAAGACCAGCAGCCTCAAAAGCAGCAGAAACCCCCACCCCCAAATTTTTGTTTTTTATTATTATTATTATTTTTTATATATTCCAACGCCTAACCAGCATGCGGTTAGGGCAACCAACAGCGGGTAAGGAATTCTTCAGCTTGTCACGAACAACGCTTGAAATCTGGGAGGAGATCTGGGAAACATCCTTATAGGAGGATTTTCAAAAACACGATTATTTCGTTCTCTCCAAATATAATAAACAGTGGCCGCCAGGGAGATCCGCTTGGAAAGGGCAATGAGGTTCTTACCTTTCCAAAGGGTGAAGTCGGAGGTATTAAGCCGGCCTTTTATAGCCAACCAAAGGGTGAAGTCGTGAGCAGGAATATGGAGAGAACCCCAGACAAGGTTGGTCCAGCTCAGTTTCGGCTTGGGCGGGTAGACGAAAAGACTTAGACGAAAAAGGAGGTAGGCAGACTTAGACGAAAAGACACCATTAGGGCTACCACCCCATCTCAAAGAGTCTTTTTGCTCATTGTTGAGCAGATAATGGGGCATGTTTGTGGCGAGACTAGAAACCTCCTGATCAAAAGGATTAGGCCAGGCCCATTGGCCATCTCTGATTATCTGAGAAACCTTGCCGTCCCAAAATAATCCAGTGACCGTACGGATGTGATCCGTGCAAACCCAACTGAGCGGGCCACCAGGGTGCCAATTGTCATGCCAGATAAAGGAATCTACGCCATCACCAATGATCTTAACAGTATGTGAGCACATGAACGAACAAAGTTTCATGATCTTCCTCCAACTCCAAGTGGCAGAATCAGGGACTTTGAGGGTCCAGATGCACCTCTCCTTGATTCTAGTCTTGAGGATCCATGGAGACCAAGCCGATTTAGGGTCTTTAGACATGATACGCCAAAAAAGCTTACAGATGAGAGCTTTATTTTGAGCCTGCAAATTCTTAAGCCCCAACCCCCCTTCACTCTTAGGGTAGTAAATATCGGTCCAGGCCACTTTTGCATTAGCCTTCCCATCCGTAGAACCATTCCAGAGGAAACGCCTCAATATTCAGTCGATCTGGTTAAGAATAGATTTGGGTAAAATGAAGATTGACGCCCAATAGCGGTAGATAGAAGAGAGGATCGAGGCCACCAATCGAAGGCGACCCCCAAAGGAGAGCCACCTATTTTTCCATGATTTGATGCGGCAAGTAATTTTCTCAGTGAGAGCCTTACAGTCCCGAATTGACAGCCTGGTACAAATCAGAGGGACGCAGAGGTATCTAATGAGGAGAGATCCAACTTTGAACCCCAGGACATCAGCAATATTCTGATTAAGGGATGGGTCTTTAGAGAAAAAGGAATACCTCACTCTTGTTTGTGTTAGTCGACAGGCCAGAGAGCCAAAAGAATTCCTCAAGGCAATCCTTGAGGATCCGGATAGAGCAGACATCAGCATGAGAGAAGAGGAGAAGGTCATCGGCAAAGGCAAGTATGACAGTATGAGTCGCTTCACAATTCCAATGAAATGTGAACTTATTGTTCCTACGAGCCTTGGAATTGATAATCCCGTTCAACACCTCTATCGCCAGAACAAAGAGGTAGGGAGAAATGGGATTACCTTGACGAAGACCCTTACCCCCATTGAAAAAACCAACCGCTTCACCATTAATATTGACAGAGTACGAGGGGGTGGTAATACATTCCCTAATCCAGTTAATCATTTTGGGCGGAAATTTCATGATGGTCAGGACATTGATAATGAAATCCGAATGAATAGAGTCGTAGGCTTTCATGAGGTCAATTTTCATAGTACATCGTGGAGGGTCATGACTAAGATGATACTTGTGGAGAAGCTCTTGGGCCAGGAGAATGTTGTCACTGATTTGGCGCCCGGCCACAAAAGCCGTTTGGCACTTGTCGACCAGATAAGGTAAATCATCTTTAAACGATTTGCAATAATCTTCGAGATGACTTTGTATATGACATTACAGCATGAAATCGGACGATAATCAGATACCAACCGAGGAGACTGGATTTTGGGGATCAGGCTGATGATCGTCGAATTCATTTGTTTGAGAAGCTTTCCATGATTGAAAAAATCACGAATGGCTTCACAAACAGATGAGCCTATGATATCCCACGACTCCTTAAAGAAATGGGAAATGAATCCATCAGGCCCCGGGGACCGATAGTCACCTATAGAAAAGATCTCTTTGCGGATCTCATCATCGCTTACCGGGCCCACAATAGGGTCCATAAGTGATTCAGGCACAGTATGAAGGATGTAAGGACGTAGCCGATCCGCATCAGCCGAACCGTACGTGCGACCAGTCCCAAGAACCTTTCTAAAGTGGTCCACAATCAGATTCTGAACATTTTAGCTAGCGATTCCTTTGGTAGCTGAAAATTGTAGAGAGAAGTTCTCCTCTCTAACTTCCGAATTTCAAATTTGAAATTCGAATCTAACGCCCCTCCAGTCTTCGACGGTGCTCGTCGTCGGCCATGGCCGACTCCCCTGCTCCTCCTCCGGCGCCCGCCTCCCCCATCCATCTCCCTCCTTCCTCCCCACTGAACTTCGTCCCGTCTGTTGCGATTCCCATCTCGATCCTGCCTCAAAAAAAGTCCCTTATTCCTAAAACCCTTTCGAACCTGAAGCTTTCTGTTGACTCATCCGTTAACGACGTTGTTCATTCCCACTCCTGGGCCGATATTGTCAAGAAGGATGGCTCTGGGCAGTGCTCAGAGTTGAAGTTCTTCCCTCGCCATGAATCTAAGTCCTCCGACGGTGCTCTGTCTCCATTGCCTGAAGTCATTGAGCAAGGTAATTCCTTCTGGGGTAATACCTTGGCGGGATACTTTCTAAACACACCTCCCCATTTCATGGCTGTCAAGTCCGTTGCCTTGAAATTATGGGCACGCTTCGGTCTCAAGCAGATTGCTGGAAACGATGGAGGGTTTTTCTTCTTTCGGTTCTCATCTGAAGAGATGTTGTCGAAATTCTTGTGCGCCGGACCTTGGACGTTCTCTGGTAAGGCTATCTTCCATAAGCGTTGGTCGCCTGGAATGGAACTGACAAGAGAGGAGCACAAGCGTTTCCCAATCTGGATCAAGATGTCAAACATTCCACTCGAATTGTGGACCACCGCTGGTCTGTGCTGGGTGGCCAGTGCGATTGGGAGCCCTCTACAGATCGATCCCAGGACTGGCCGTATGGAAAGCCTTTCCTTTGCAAGGATTTGTGTGGAGGTTGGTGTGGATGGACTGTTTCCCAGTTCCATTGCGGTTCAACCTTGTCCCAAGTTTGAAGTAATTACGATGGTGAAGGTGGTTTATAGCTGGAAGCCCACTCGGTGTGCTCGTTGCAACTAGATTGGTCATCTGGAAGCAAATTGTTTGTCCAAGAAGGTCAATAAACTCACTGGTTCTTCTAAGCCTTTAGTTACTGTCCCAGTCGATTGTTATCAAAAGGATAGTGTTAGGCACCATGACACTAGTGATGTATCTGTTCATTCTGTTTCCTCCATTCCTCTCCCTAGTGAGGATGCTGGTGGCCTCTCGATGGAGCCACTAATTGATGCTGATGACAATGCTGGCCATTGCCCCTCATTGGATTTCGATGGACCCCCTTCCCAACAATCTGTCAAGGTTTTGGCCCTTTCGGTTGTCTCCATTCTGATATGGGGGATCCCCGGATTGTTAATCAAGGTTATGAAGATAATTTTCTTGATTGTGCGCATCAAGATTGCCTACTGGAAGCATCCAGTTGTTTGGATGGGTTCCATGATATGCAAATGGACGATATGCACCCTAAGTCCCCTGATCCTGAGACCCAAATCCATTTTGGTGACTTAGATGAATTTTTGCTCACCCCGTGTTCCATCAAAAGGATCTCTAAGAAATATTCCTCAAACTCCTCTTTGGTAGAGGATTTACGGGACATAGAGGTTAACTGGAAGACTCCTAAGTCTAGGAAAAAGAAAAAAGCTTTCTCCAAAAAGTCCAGAGGTGCCTTTGGATCTCAGGATTTTGCTGCGGGGGTTTTTTGTCTGGGATTTGATGCCTTGGGTCCTGTTTTTTTTGGTTAGAGTCTATATAGCTCACAGGTGACTCGAAATAGATGTATATGCCTTTTTGGTGCTTCCGGGATCTTCATCTGCTTCCAGAATGATGTTGATTCCTGGTTCTGCTGTTGCTTTTCCTGTGCATCATTATGCTTGTTCTGCCTTTTGTGCTCCAGCTGGTCAGTTGGATGCTGATGATTGCCATGGGTGAATTGACCCCTGTTTTGGTAAGCTGCCCTGCTGATGGGGCTCCAATTGATCAACAGTCGAAGAATGGCTATAAATTTGGCATCTTACGATATGGCTGATGAGAAGTGGTTCTGAATTGTATGCTGAGACTGTCTGGGAGGGAGCATAGTATCGGTCGCTGGGATTGTTGCAGCTTCCTGCTAACCCTGTGTTTGTCTTGTGTGATTATGGTTGTAGTTTGTTTTTGGACGAGCTGGAATTCTGCTGTCCTTGGAATGGATGTCCTGCTGCCTGGTGCTGATCTGGATCTGCTCCCATTTGTAACCACCTTATGGTTGCTGATGGTGGCTGGCCTGCTGCTGGAATGGTTGCTAAATCCTTCTTGAGGTGCTAGTTAGAACAGTTTTTGGTCTGCTGTTGGTGGTAGCCCGGAGTGGTTGGTCACTGCTGCCATCTCTGATCTACAATCCCATATTAGTGGTCTAAATGACCAATGTTGCAGCTGCTGTATGGCTTTGTGAAGTTTGCTTGCTGCCTCCAGATGGTGTCATCTGCTGATCCTGATGATGCTTGAAGGAAGTTGCCAGATTGTCCAACATTAAAGCCAGATGGGAGGTGATGATCATGTGCTGGCCGATTTTGCTGGAGCTATTTTGGGAGCTGCTTTGCCAGGAGCTAGCTCCTCTCTTGTCTGTCTGATGTTGTTGTGGTGGGACCTTGATGGTGTGCAATTGGCATATGTTGGCATATATGCTGGTCTGATGGTGTGCAGCTCTGGTTGCTTGTTGGTGGTGGCAACCTATGTGTAGGGACCTGGGGTGGCAATTTTGCCCCCCTTTGGAAGCACTTTTTTCTGGGTTTGCCTGCTGTGAGAGCTGCAGATAAGCTCGTGGTTACTGCTGTATGGTCTGCTGGCAGAATTAGGATGCTGCTCATGCTGTCCGTTACATCATGCTGATGCTTAAATATTGGGGTGAGACGTTATCTTCATTATAGGCAACTGTTAGTTGTCGATGTGCTGAGGAATTTTGGTTTGGCATACTTGCTGCAATGAGGCTGTGTAGATAGCCTGTACTGCCGGTCCTAGTTTGCTGCTGAGCCTGTTTTGTGGATTTTTGGGTGCTACTGGTTTTCTTCAATATATGCCGATTTGCTTCCTGGTATACTTCTTGGGATGCATTTCGGTTTTAGGTAGCATGCTTTTGTAAAATGACTGTTTCATTTTCTACCTTTTTAGGGTGATCGTACCTCTTTAGAGGTTTTGGCATATATATCTAATGTACCTGTCGCTTGGGGAATGCCCTAGCGTTTTTTTGCTCTAACTCCATGTCAAAAAACTTGGAGTTATAGCATTATGTTTTGTAAATTTTCTCTCATAAATCCAAAATACACACTTACTTACCAAAAAAAAAGATTCTGAACATTTTCGAGACCATTGGTAGGATTCCCATCTTGACAAAGGAGGGAAATAATCCAAAATAACATTTTTTGTTGTTGCTTGGCAACAATTGTCCTGTGGGTTGTTGTCTCAGCTTGTAGGTATGATGTAGCCAATTGTTCCTTGGTGCTGCTTTAACTGCTCGGGCTGTTGTTTTCCCATTTATTGATTGGGTTGGGGGTGCCCGTATGCTTATGGAAGTGGAAACTATGGCTGCGGGCTAAGCAGCTGGCTATGGTTCCCTATGGTTGCTGATTGGCCTTCTTGCTTGAGGTGATGCCCTTATTGCAATCCATTGGATTGCTTGTGTCTGGCTATTTCAGCCAGTTTGCTGAAGTTGTTACTTTGCAACAGTCTTGAATCAAATGATTTATGGCTTGCTGCAATGGTATGTTCATGGCTCCTCTGGCCTTTGCTGCTGCTACTGATGCGGCTGAATGGGAATGTGGGACTTTGGATCGTCCATTGTGCTGACAGTATTTCGGAGGCTGCATTTCACTGGGTTTCTGTCTCTTCTCAAAGGATTTGAGGTTGCTGATTGTCCTCTGTTGCTGCTCTGTCTGCTGTGTGTTCCATTTATTGATTGGGTTGGGGGAGCCCTTGTGATTCTGGTGTGGGACATTTCGGTGTGGGCTGAGCAGCTGGATGAGATGCCTTTCGGTGACTATTTCTCCTTATTGTTGAGATGGTGCCCCGTATGTTTCCTCGCTAAATTGTGGTAAGTTTGTGTTGCTGCTGTTCTGGCTTTAAATGACAGTTGGCCAGTTTGGTGCCGGGCGTAATTGTTCCTCATCAAGGGGTGGGGAGGATCGGGTCCCTGGCCTGTGACCGATCGTGGCTGGCAAAGTTTATTTTGGATGTTGCTGTCCTATATAGATATAGCCTGAAGATGCTGCTACCTTGATATCCCTATCCATTTTGGTATAGAATTGAGCTTGTCGGTTCTGATGCTCGGTGGTTAAGCACTGCTGTGAGTCATCTGCAGATTCGATCTGCATTCAGATGGTTTGGCCAAATTCAGTTTTGCCCCTCTGCTGGGTTGGAGCTGTTGTGGCTGAAGCTGAGGCGTTGTAATGCATTCTGACCAGGAATTGATGAACGGTCTGATGCTATTGGTGTCCTCTCGACCCGCTGGAGTCCCGTGTAGCATATGCTGATTTCTCTTCTGATTCTGAAGTGATGAGCTGCTGTTCCAACATTAGTCTTTAGCTGCTGCTATGTTTTCATCAGCCGAAGGTGGTTCTGACAGCCTTGCCATACCACTGTGTGCTGCTGTTTATGTGTTGGCTATGTTCAATACTGTTTACGATGGAATTGTCATATTTTGTCGTTTTCGGTTAATAGTTGTCCTCCTAGAGGCCATTTTGTATATTCAGATGTACTGTCCGCTCGGGGTATGCCCTAGCGTATTATGTTTTATCTTCAAGCCAATATACTTGGAGATAAACATATTATTTTGTACTATTTTTTCTCCCATTAATCCAAAATTCTTACTTACCAAACAAAAAAAAAAAAATAATCCGATTCTTATTGTTGTTTCCATTCACAGTCTTAAAAAAGAATTTATTGCACTGATCACCCTCTTTGAGCCACCTTATCTTAGCTTTTTGCTTAGTAAGGTCGGCTTTCTTGGCCAGAGCAGCATGGTAAGCATCCTTACAGCTACGCTACTCAAGAAGACTCCCTAGTGTAGAGGGAGTTTGACCTTGGATAACCTCAAGCTTCTCCCTAGCACGGATGACCTCCTCGTGAACATCACCCTCATGGACATTAAGCATTTTTTGAGATTTTTTCACCTGCTTAAGTCTTTTTTTTGTTTTTTTTTTTTGGTAAGTAAGTGATTTGGATTAATGGGAGAAAAATTTACAAGTAAGGATTTATCAGCAAGTGTTATTCCAACTTGGGGATAAACCAAAATAGTTAGGGCATGCCCCGAGCACTTTGATACAACCGATGAAACCAACTAAAGGACAAAAATGCTGGTATTCATACTACACAAGCAAACCACACAAAGGCGGTTCCTAAACAAAAAAATAATATGCCAATCTAAGGCAAAACCCTTTCTGCCAGCAACAAGATGTAGCCATCAGCCAACATCCACGGCTTTATAGCACCTTTTTTTTTTTTTTTGGTAAGTAAGAATTTTGAATTAAAGGGAGAAAAAATTACAAGAAGTATGTTTTAACTCCAAGTATTTTACTCAGAGTTAAAACATAAAGCTCTAGGGTATGCCCTGAACAACTGGTACATCAGAAAAGAAAAAAAACGTTAAGAACTACCACAAAGATAAAAAATGGAAACTGTCATCGGTTTCACACGAACAAGTTCGTGAAGCTACGCCTAAATCAACTAGGACGACACAGTAACCCAAAATAATAGATCTTCAACGGTACAGGGCAGCATCCCACTGGCCGGACAGCCAAGCAACATGAGAGAGCAGGCAAGGCAACACCACCATTTGATTCGGTGCTGACCAAATCAGCCACACCCTCACAGGGAGCAGTATCAGCACAACAGCCAAGGCCAGCAGCAGATTTTAATCCAGGCCACAGCAAACAGGATAGCAATCCAGCAGCTCCGATAAGGCAAGGTCAATGCAGCTTCAGCAAAATCAATAGAAGAAAATTTTCACTTCTTCACAACCGCGACCTGCAACCTGCGCCTTGCATCCCAGTAGAACACGACAAGAAGCATGCAGAGCATCAACATCCGTTGCAGACTAAGAGCAGCCGCATCATCAAAGTGCATAGGATCAACAACAACAGCTCGGCACTATCAGCTCGGAGAACTACCAAACAAAAGCACAACCGAGAGTCAACCAAGAACAAACTCAGGTTTCAACCAGCTATAAACTTCCTCATCGCACCAAACCAGTGGCAGATCTTCAGCATCCGAATTAAATGAGCTTCAAAGCAAAGGACAGCAGCAACCGGGCTTCAACACATTTGCAGAATCAATCAGCAACCGGGCAGCAAACCGAGGATAGCATCGTGAGAGAGCAAGCAGATCAGCACCTTGAATAGAACAGAACAGCAATCTAGCATTCCAGCTAACAGAGAGCATGCACTTCTGCACAACCGCAGTAGAAAATGTGCATCACATTATAAAATGTCAAGAAAACAGAAAACACTCAGATCATCAACATCCAGTGCAGACTGAGAGCAGCCTCATCATTACAGAGCATCACAATGCATAAAATCAGCAACAGCTCCGCAGCACACTCAGCACAGTAAGCAACCAAACAGCAGCACGGAATAGTGGACAACAGCATCGAGCCAACAATACCAAAGGCAGAAACCTTGGGCATCACCAACATACACGGCTTTATAGCACCATCAGCCAACTGCCAACAAACCACTTAAACAAGATGAACTGCACCTTCAAAACCCGGGAGCAACGGCAGCCGTGACCCCTTCGTACAAGGCCAGCAGCGCATCATCATCAAAGGGAGGACAGCCGACCAGCAGCTAAAATCCAACAAATCCAAGTCACAGCAGCCAGAATAGCATTCCAACAGCTCCAGCATGGCTTTGCCACTTCAGCTCCAACAAATACATCATTTACTGCACTACTGCAATTAGCAAGCAGCACAATGCAACACAGCAGCTTCACAGGCCACTATCAGCAAACCAGAAAATGGCATTCTAAATGCCAACAGCATGATATTCTGCTACAACGAAGGTTGGATGATGGTCTAACACTGTTCATCTTCTCTCTGTTTTTTGAATCCCGTCTAACCCGCCTTCTTTCTTCCTCCCCAGCGCCCATGGCGCCGGCCGCATCCTCTTCGCCTCCTCCCTCGGTTTCCATCGCTCCTCTCTCTCCAGTCCCCCCTCCTATCTCATCCTCGTCCTCTTCGGCTTCGTTCCTCCCACGCCCTGCCACCACGTGGCCCGTGGCCTCCTCCAATCTGGCTATCTCTTCACCTCCCAATTCTCACCCGTCCGACCACGACTTTCCCCCACTATCAGCCGTCTCTCGCCAACGCCGGTCTAGGCGTCGATTCCGGTCATCTTCCCCCCCCTTCGCCGCCCATCTGGCTTCTGCTGAGCCTTCCCCTTCCCCCTCCTCTCCTCCCCCCCCGTTTTCCATAATTCGGGGGTCCAGCAACCCATCCCTTCCTCGTCGTCCCCATTGGTGGTCTCTCGAGGCATTGCCGTGGCCTTTGCGGCTTCGGGTGGGCCGAATTTACTGAGCTCCCCTTCGTGTCTTGCCACCTCCATCCCCATCACAGAGCTCCCATCTTCTTTGCCGCCTGGTTCTGATGGGGAGGGGGTTGCTATCCTATCAAATCTCACCCCCAATCCTGAGGGTCCTCCACCTTGCTCCTCGGCTTCACCTTCTGGTTTGCTGTTCGGGGCAGATGGTTTGAAGTGTGCTGCTGATTCGAATACTCCTCTGTTGCCACTTCCCAGCCAGCAGGTCTCTGCCCTACCAGATCCTGAACCTGCCCGGTTGATTGAGGTGGATTCCCAGCGGCCTTGTGGCCCTGTTTTGCCAAGTGCAGAGGCTCCCTGCTCTGCTGGAGCTCCTATATCCAGCCCGTCTGCCTCTTCATGGGCCTCTATTGTCGAGAAAAGAGCGATTGGATTTAAGTGTTCTCTAAAATTCTTTCCTCCGAACATTTCCGATTTGGATAATATCATTTTATCCCCCCCTCCTGAGGTCACCAAACAGGGTGATGACATGTGGGGTCCAACCCTTGTTGGATATTTTGTCGGCAATCCTGTTCATTTTAATGTGGTGAACTATATCACTAAGAAAATTTGGAAACGATTTGAGCTACTACATGTGGCTGGTAACGAATCGGGTTTCTTTTTCTTTCGCTTCTCTTCAAGTTCCATGCTTGAGAAATGTTTGGCTTCTGGCCCATGGACGATCGCTGGACACCCTTTTTATCTTAAACAATGGTGGCCAGGTATGATTTTAGCCCGTGAGGAACACAAATCTTTTCCTACCTGGATCACCATTTCTGGGATCCCGGTTGAATATTGGACCCCGCTTGGTTTAAGCTGGATTGCAAGTGCGGTCGGCAAACCTCTTTTTTAGATCCAGTTACCGAAAAGCTTGAGCGGTTAGGATTCGCTAGGGTTTGTGTTGAATTGGGGGTCAACGCCCCTAGACCGAAGTCTGTGAAGATTCGGACTAGTGGACGGCCCGGTGAGCTAAATGATTACCTTAGTGAAATCAAAATAGAGTACCATCATAGGCCGACACGCAAGGGCGTTCCTGACACGCGCAGGGTTAAGAATCTCCCAACCAAAGCTTCTTGGGTCCCCAAGCAGGAGGTCCCTCCTCCGGATACTTCTGCCTCCTCGGTTCCTCCTAGGCTGTATCCCCGCATTAAAACTCCCGCAGCAACTGCAACCGCGCCTCCAGTTATCACCCCCAAGGCCATAACGACCTCCAATTCGTTCAAGGCCTTACAAGTGGATGATACTGATGAATTGTCAGACTGCCCCGATCTGAGCTCATCTGCAATGCCCTCCAATTGTGTACAAGATCCTCCTCCCTGTCATGTTGGGCCTGCCCCTGATACGGTGCACGTCATGGCCTCGGCCGACCAGACTCCGCTTATTGCCCCTGTCGGTGTCGGCTCGTCTAGTTGTTTTTCCCACTCATCTTTCCCCCCAGGCCCTAGTAGTCCAATCCGTTGTTCGGAGCCCCCCGGTCCTCTCCCTTTGGAGCTTGAAAGTGCTTCCTCCGATCCCGGATCGTTTGGTACTATTAATTCCTGCACTTCTACCACCCCAGTTCCTCCGCCTGGTACACTCCTTTGTTCCTCATTGTCGGGCCCTGCTGTAAAAGGTGGTCCTTCATCCAGAAATGGGGACCGGGTTTCTTCTTGTAGGAATAAAAAATCTCGGGGGGTTTGTAATCCTTCCCCCACCCACTCAACCTTATCCCATGAATAACATTGCCTGTTGGACTGTGAGGGGACTTAATGGGAGTATCAAAGCCCACGAAGTCAACAACCTCATTTCCTCCCATAGGTGTTGTATTGTTGGCTTGGTGGAAACTATGGTTGCGGAGAAAAACTCTTTGGCAATCTCCACTAGAATCAGACCTAACTGGTCTTGGGTTATCAATTACTCTTCGTGTTCGGGTGGGCGGATTTGGGTTGGCTGGGACCCCAATCTGGTTTCGTGCACTATTATTTCCTCGGAGGAACAGGTCATTCATCTTGAGGCCCTGCTCCTCGAGGATAATATTCCCTACATTTTGTCCTTTATATATGGTGCAAATTCAATTTCCTCCCATAGGCTCCTATGGGATAGCCTTCGCGCGGTGTCAAACCATTCAGGTGATCTCCCTTGGGCAGCCCTCGGGGATTTCAATCCTATCCGATCCCCTTTCGAGGCCTTGGGTGGGATCTGGCATAACAACAGCTTGATTGATTTTGATAGTTGCCTTAGAGACTGCGATCTTAACGATGTGTGCCATGAAGGCATGCACTATACCTGGAATGACGGGCGTGACGCTTCCCTTCGCATCTACAGAAAGCTTAATCGTGTTGTCGCCAATGGGTGTTGGTTTGACAAATTTCGCAGAGCTAAAGCCCTCTTTCCCCCTCCCAGGCTCTCTGACCATTCGCCTTGTATTCTCATTCCCACTGGCGATCCTCCCCGTAAACATGGGTTTTTTCGGTTCAATAATTTTCTTACCAAATCTCCAAAATTTCTGTCTTTGGTTACTGATGCATGGATGGATGACATCAATGGCTCGCCAATGTTCAGGCTTGTGTCCAGACTTAAGAATGTGAAAAAATCGCTAAAAATGCTTAATGTCCATGAGGGTGATGTTCACGAGGAGGTCACCCGCGCTAGGGAAAGGCTTGATGCTATCCAAAATCATACTCCCTCTAATCTTGGGAGTCTTCTTGAGGAGCGTAGCTGTAGGGATCCTTATCATGCTGCCCTTGCCATGGAAGCCGACCTTATGAAGCAAAAAGCCAAGATAAGGTGGCTCAAAGAGGGGGATCAGTGCAATAAATTCTTTTTTAAGACTGTGAATGGTAACAACAATAAGAACCGGATTATTTCCCTCCTTGGTCAAGGTGGGAATCCTACCATTGGTGCCCTTAATGTTCAGAATCTGATTGTGGACCACTTTAGTAGGGCTCTTGGGACTGGTCGCACGTACGGATCGGCTGATGCGGATCGGCTGCGTCCTTACATCCTTCATACTGTGCCTGAATCACTTATGGACCCTCTTGTGGGCCCGTTAAGCGATGAAGAGATCCACAATGGGATCTTTTCTATAGGTGACTATCGGGCCCCGAGGCCTGATGGATTCAGCTCCCATTTCTTCAAAGAGTCGTGGGATATCATTGGCTCATCTGTTTGTGAAGCCATTCATGATTTTTTTCAATCATGGAAAGCTTCTCAAACAAATGAATTCGACGATTATCAGCCTTATCCCCAAAATCCAGTCTCCTCGGCTGGTTTCTGATTATCGTCCCATTTCATGCTGTAATGTCATATACAAAGTCATCTTGAAGATTATTGCAAATCGTTGAAAGATGACTTTACCTTATCTAGTCGATAAGTGCCAAACGGCTTTTGTGGCGGGGCGCCAAATCAGTAACAACATTCTCCTCACCCAAGAGTTTCTCCACAAGTATCATCTTGGTCATCACCCTCCACGTTGTACTATGAAGGTTGACCTCAAGAAAGCCTACGACTCTGTTCACTGGGACTTCATTATCAATGTCCTGACCATCATGAAATTCCCGCCCAAAATGATAAACTGGATTAAGGAGTGTATTACCACCCCCTCGTACTCTGTTAATATTAATGGTGAAGCGGTTGGTTTTTTTAAAGGGGGGAAGGGTCTTCGCCAAGGAGATCCCATTTCTCCTTACCTTTTTGTTCTGGCGATGGAGGTGTTAAATGGGATCATTGAATCCAAAGCACGAAATAACAAAAATTTCACATTTCATTGGAATTGTGGTCAGACTCATACTGTCATGCTGGCCTTTGCAGATGACCTTCTCCTCTTCTCTCATGCTGATGTATGCTCTATCCGGATTCTCAAGGATTGCCTTGAGGAATTCTATTGGCTCTCTGGCCTATCGGCTAACACAAATAAGAGTGAGGTCTTCCTTTGCTCTAACGACCCATCCCTTACTCAGAATATTGCCGATGTCCTGGGGTTCAAAGTTGGATCTCTCCCCATTCGATACCCTGGTGTTCCTCTTATTTCTACCAGGCTATCAATTCGGGACTGTAAGGCTCTCACTGAGAAAATTACCTGCCGAATCAAATCTTGGAAAAACAGGTGGCTTTCTTTTGGGGGCCGCCTTCAGTTGGTGGCCTCGATCCTCTCTTCTATCCATATCTATTGGGCTTCAATCTTTATTCTTCCCAAATCTATTATTAACCAGATTGACTGCATTTTGAGGCGTTTCCTATGGAATGGCTCTACGGACGGGAAAGTAAATGCAAAAGTGGCCTGGTCCGATATTTGCTACCCTAAGAGTGAAGGTGGGTTGGGGCTTAAAAATCTGCAGGCCCAAAATAAAGCCCTCATATGTAAGCTGCTTTGGCGAATACTGTCTAAAGACCCCGAATCGGCTTGGTCTTCTTGGCTCCACAAGATTAGAATCAAGGACCGGTGCATCTGGACCCTCAAAGTCCCTGATTCTGCCCCTTGGAGTTGGAGGAAGATCATGAAACTTCGCCCATTCTTGTGCTCACATGCTGTCAAGATCATTGGTGATGGTGTCGACTCCTTTATCTGGCATGACAACTGGCACCCTGGTGGCCCGCTCAGTAGGGTTTGCACGGATCGCATCCGTATGGTCACTGGTTTATCTTGGGATGACAAGGTCTCTCAGATAATCAGAGATAATCGTTGGGCCTGGCCTAATCCTTTTGATCAGGAGGTTTCTAACCTCGCCACAAACATGCCCCATTATTCGCCCAACGATGAGCATAAAGACTCTTTAAGATGGGTTGGTAGCTCTAATGGTGTCTTTTCGTCCAAGTCTGCCTACCTCCTTTTTCACCCGCCGAAGCCGAAACTGAGCTGGACTAGACTTGTCTGGGGTTCTTTCCATATTCCTGCCCACGCCTTCACCCTTTGGCACCGAACACGGGTTCGGCCTGGTGGTTAAACACATTCACATGTGCCTCCCCCACCCAGGTTCGATTCCTCGCGGGAGGTATTCAGTGGAACTGTGCCTCCCAAAAAATCCTTCGGGATTTCTGAGTTATGGGGCCGCGTGTGCGGTGGGGCCAGTCACTTAAAAAAGCTTACCCTAACACAGTTTTACTTACCAAAAAAAAAAAAAAAAAGCCTTCACCCTTTGGCTGGCTATAAAAGGCCGGCTTAATACCTCTCCCTCACTTGTTCTCTCTGTGATTCAGACGCCGAAAACCATGACCATCATTTTTTCTCTTGCCCATTCTCCTCCTCCGTGTGGAACTCTATCCAACGGATTGCCGGCATACACTGGCCATACCCCAGCTGGTCCCATAATGTTAATTGGGCTGCATACATGTGGAAAGGTAAGAACCTCATCGCCCTCTCTAAGCGTCTCTTTCTCGCGGCCACTGTTTATTATATTTGGAGAGAACGAAACAATCGTATTTTCGAGAGTTCATCCCATCAGGATGCTTCCCAGATCTGCTCCCAGATTTCAACTGTTGTTCGCGACAAACTGAAGGCCTCCCTGCCTTGTGTTGGGCGCCCTAACCGATCGCTTGTCAAGCGATGTTTTTGATGTTTTTGAGGCTGCTGTTCCTTTTTGTGAGTTGTTGGGGACTCTGCGCTGTGGGGGCCTTCTGATGGTGCTCTGCCGGGGTTGGCTCCCCGCTACCCCATCTGATGTTGTTGATCCTTCTGGTTGCTGCCTCCCGGCTGCGTTTGGCTTTCGTTCCCGCCTTGGAAGCTTTGGTTGTATTTCCCTCTCCAAAAAAAAAAAAAAAAAAAAGGCTTTCCGAAGAAAAAAAAAAAATTTATAGAATTTGGTTCTTGGTTTTTTGCTGCTGGACTATGGTTGCTACTGTTTTTGCAGGCTTCTCTCGCTTCTTTGGTGCTTACTTCATTGGATTGGTGCTGATCCCTTCTTAGTGGAGTTTTGGTGTATTGGAGTGATTAATTCTGCATGGGTGTGGATTGGGGTCACTGTTTTTGGCACTTCATTGGATCCGTTGGGACTTTGTTGATGTGGGTTATAGAATTGTGGTAGTATCCAGGATTGTGGGCCTTTTTTCTACGGATTGGTGCTGTTTTCTTTACGGTTAGATGGGAATTTGGAGTATTGGAGCTTGTTGATGTTGGTGTACTGATAACTGTGTTTTGTGGCTGCTTTGTTTGGTCTAAGTTGATGCTGCTTTGGGGAATGAGCTGGTGAAGCTTGGGCAGAATGGTTTCTGGGGGTAACACGTGATATGATGCTGATTATTGGGTGACATGTGCTGCCACCGGTATTTTCTGATCTGATGTCTCTGCCAGAGGGTGTATTCTCTAGGGATTTAATTACCAAAAAAAAAAAAAAAAAGTATTCTCTAGGGATGCTGCATCTCTGCTTCTGGGTATTTTGGATTGGATGATTGCTGGCATGGTTTGGAATTGGGTCTGGTGTGAATAATTTAAAGCTGCTGATGTTGAGGCTCGGGTGACTTTGGATTTGTTTTGTTGGCCTGATGCTGATGGGCGTGCAGTAGTGTTGCTGCTATCTGGTATGGGGCTGAAACTGCTGTCGGCTTCGATTTTGGAAGATTTACTTCTTGGCTGTTGGGGCTGTTTGTAATGCACCGAAGCAATCAATTAGTATGCTCTCTCACGGTTATACTCTCGGTTCTTAGCCTGGTTGCTGCATGATGCAGCAGATCTGCTGAGGGCCATGCCTGTTGTCCTTTGGTTTGAAGCTCAATTTTTCCGCTGCTGATGAAATGTCAATGGTCTGTGCAACGTTTGAGGCAGCTCTTTGATTGTTGTTGCTGGTTTTTCTTGGAACTCTGTTCTGTTGCATTGCCTCCTTGAGTATTGTCATGGGCTGAACTCCACAATCAATTTGCGGATGAGTGTATCTTTCCTTCTGTTGGTGGTGGTAGTGCTGGCCTGCATGGACACTCATGCTGGTGCTGGGTGCGATGAGGAGTTGTGATGCTGTTGGTTTTGCTATGCTGGTTTTGGACGCCTTGGTGATTTGGTGTGAGGAGTTTTGTTGTATGTGTATGCTGATGAAACCCATGGTCTGCGATGCGGTGAAGATGCTGATGAAGTGCATTGTCCTCTGTTTACTGGTTTGCTCAAATGCTGTCTGTTTTGGGGCTGTAAATTGTGCTGTCCCTGAACTCGATTTTTTTGCTCCCGGATTTGTGCGGATATTTTCTTTTGCACTACCGCAACTGAAGACTGCTGTCCGGAAGCTGGTCTTGCTGTGTTCGGAACCTGTTTGCCTGCAAATGTGCCTGCTGTGTTGCTGGGGTTATGGAGGCTTGGTGGAGCTTTCGATGATGTGGGCAAATTGGGTTTCGCTGATTTGGAGGCCTGGTGCTCTTCCTGGACACGTTGCTGAACTTGAAGCAGCTGGTTACGTTCCAGTATGTTGGGCTGTTGCCAGTTTGATCATGATGCCGGGACTGGATGCACTACTTGTGATGTTGGTTGCGGCTGAACAACTCGTTGCTCCTCCACTGTAGTTGCTTGTCGTTGATCTTGTTCTGGATTTCTGCACTGCTGAAGCTGCTGTTGACCTGCAATTGCTGAAATGCGGGATGCTGTGATGCTGATATAGAGCTGGACTAGTTTGATGAATGGAGTGCTGCTGTTTGTATGGTTTGGCGTGAGAATTGATTAATGCTGTAGATCTGACAGTTGGATCTCTTGGCTGCCTGATGCTCTCACTGTTGTGTGGATCTGGAATTTGCGCTGTCCCTTGCAGCTGCTGATTTGTTTTTGACGTTTTAGCTCGATTTGCAGGGGAACGGAAAATTGCACTTTTCCTCTGCGTTGTGTTGTATTTAATTTTCATTTTTTACTGGCTTTGTTGTACGCTGGCCTCATAGAGGTCCTTTTTGTACCCTTGGCTGTACTAGTTGCTCGGGGTATGCCCCAGAGGTTTATGTTTTTTCCCCAAGTCAAAATAGTTCGAGATAAAAACATAGATGTTGTATGTTTTTCTCCCTTTAATCCAAAATTCTTACTTTCCAAAAAAAAAAAAAAGATATTCTGCTACAGCAAGAGACAACTGGCGATCCAATCCGGGCTCATGAAATGCCCAAGAGAATCGGCCAGCTGATTCCCAAAACAGCAAAAGCATTGGCCAAGTCATCAGCCAACCTCAAAGCAGCCACCAAATCCCAACACCTGCTGCATCTAAATCAGCAGAGAGCATTTAATGGGCTCAGCAGAAAAACCGGATGAGCCTAGCATCAAAAGAATCCGATTCAACATCAGCACAGGCCAACCAAGAAAGACCTTTGTCAAGGGAAGAAGTGAGGTGACATCCACAAATCCACAGCAGTTGCCCACTACCCCAATTGTACAAATAATTTTCAACAGGAGCAGTTCCAGCAACAATTTAACCACTCCTGGCAGCATGCAATGCATAACAGAAGAACATCACAAACCGCCCAAAGGATCTGCCATCGAAGGATCATCATCCTATGCAGTCCGAACAGAACTGCTGCCAAATAGCAACAGCAACTAACTGGCAGCATTTACCAGACAACAGCAATCCAAGAGACTGCTACACAAAAGGCAACAAGCAGAAGGGCCTCCACCAACACAGAAGGTCATTTTTCAGCCACCAGGAAGCAGCCTTCAACAACCGTTGGCCGGCAACAGAGGCAACTTCATACTGCAGCACAGCGACATCCTATCTCAGGGCATCGTCAGCACCAGCACCCGCAGAATCAGCAAACAAAAATTGCAGAAAAGAGATCGAGACAGTAGATTAATCCACAGTCCTTCAAGCCCATTCTGGTCGCAGCAATAGAAACAATAAAAAGCCATAGGAGGCAAATAGCTGCATAACCAGCATCATGAGAAACGGCACCGTCGTCATCAGACAGCAGGCCAATGAGAAACCTACAGCCCACAGCCGCTGGCTGTGAGCAGAAGGAAATCCATCGCACCTGAAGGATCTCTTGCATCAAAGCAGTCTTCAGCCAGCTCTTCAGAACCACATTCAGTAGATCCAAGCCTGAACAGCACGGCATCCCCCAACCCGTCCAACAGGAGGAAATACACTGGGAACGAACCTTAGAATCTAGCAGAAGAACATACATTCGTCAGCGCCAGATTCTTCGACAAGCACAATGACAACAAAAGCGTCAAACAGCACCTCCCGAAACAAATCGGGAGGGCAAAAGGACTGATCAATTTCAGCCAGTAAGTAGAAACGGGGCATACACACGGAGCCCAGGAACAGGGGCGTTCAGCGCCAGAAAACAGGGTAGGTAATCCCAAACCACTACGAGACGGATGAACCGGAGGACCACCCATAAAGTAGCTAGAGCCATAAGAAGCGCACTGCCAAAGCACGAACCGAGGAGATTCGGGGCCTGAGCGGCAAGGACGACACTGGAAACCTAAGAGGTGTCAGTGCCGCCACGGGAGTAAGAGAGGAGGAGAAACGGGAGACAGCCGGGCTAGGCAACCAGGAGACCGGCCATGGCCGGCTCCGGCGCCGCCCGGCCAGATGAGAAGCGTCGCAGAAGACGCGGACAAATTCGAAGTCGAAATTTGAATTCGAAGTCTGAAATCGAAGAGAGAAGCGAGAGCTTCTCTGCCCGAAGGATAGAAGCCTTTGCCTTGTACGCCTGCTTAAGTCTGGACACAAGCCTAAACATTGGCGAGCCATTGATGTCATCCGACTAGGCATCAGCAACCAATGGGAGAAATTTTGTAGATTTGGTAAGGAAATTATTGAACCAAAAAAACTCGTGTTTTCTGAGTGGATCGCCAGCAGGGATGAGAATACAGGGTGAATGGTCAGAGAGCCTGGGAGGGGGAAAAGGGCTTTAGCCCTACGAAATTTGTCAAACTAATACCCATTGGCGACAACACTAATACCCATCATTCCAGGTATAGTGCATGCCTTCATGACGCACATCGTTAAGATCGCAGCCTCTAAGACAATTTTCAAGGTCAATCGAGCTTTTGTTATGCCAAATCTCACCCATGGCCTCGGAAGGGGACCGGATAGCATTGAAATCCCCGAGGGCCGCCTAAGGGAGATTGCCCGGATGGTTAGACACCGCACGAAGGCTATCCCATAGGAGCCTACGGGAAATTTCTGAATTTGCACCATATATAAAGGACAGAATGCAGCGAATATTCTCCTCGAGAAGCAGGACCTCAAGATGAACTACCTGGTCCTCCGAGGAAAGAATGGTGCACGAAATCATATTGGGGTCCCAGCCAACCCAAATCCGACCACCAGAACACGAAGAGTAATTCATAAACCAAGACCAATTAAGTCGATTCTAGTGGAGATAGCCACAGAGTTTCTCTCCGCTACCTTGGTTTCCACCAAGCCAACGATACTATACCTATGGGAGCAAATGAGGTTGCAGATTTCGTGGGCTTTTACAATCCCATTTAATCCCCTCACATTCCAACAGGCAATGTTAGTCATGGGTTAAGGTTGAGGGGGGAAGGATTACTAACCCCCCGAGATTTTTTATTTCTACGAGAAGAGGCATGGATCCCATTTTTGGTTGATGGACCACCACATGTCAAACAACCGGAAGGGCCCGACAATGAAGCACAATGGTTGGTGACAGTCGGTGGGTCTGGGGTGAAAGAAGAACAAAGATTAAGAGCTCCAATCAAACCTGGATCAAAGGATGCCCTTTCAAGCCTCGTAGGGAGCGAACCGGGAGGCTCCAAACAACTATTTGGACTACCAGGCCCGGGGGGGAGGTGAGCTGGGTAAATGACTGGACGAGCCGACACCGTCAGGGGCGTTTAGCAGAGCCGGATCGGCCAGAGCCATGACGTGCAATTGGGCCTCTATATTCATTTTACCCAAATCTATTCTTAACCAGATTGACTGCATTTTGGGACGTTTTCTATGGAATGGCTCTACGGACGGGAAGGCTAATGCAAAAGTGGCCTGGTCCGATATCTGCTACCCTAAGAGTGAAGGTGGGTTGGGGCTTTAAAATTTGCAGGCTCAAAATAAAGCCCTTATCTGCAAACTCTTATGGCGTATTCTGTCTAAAGACCCCGAATCGGCATGGTCTTCTTGGATCCACAAGACTAAAATCAAGGACCAGTGCATCTGGACCCTCAAAGTCCCTGATTATGCCCCTTGGAGTTGGAGGAAGATCATGAAACTTCGTTCGTTCATGTGCTCACATGCTGTTAATATCATTGGTGATGGTGTTGATTCCTTTATCTGGCATGACAATTGGCACCCAGGTGGCCCGCTCAGTAGGGTTTGCACGGATCGCATACGTTCGGTCACTGGGTTATCTTGGGACGCCAAGGTCTCTCAGATAATCAGAGATAACCAATGGGCCTGGCCTAATCCTTTTGATCAGGAGGTTTCTAGTATCGCCTCAAACATGCCCCATTATCCGCCCAACGATGAGCATAAAGACTCTTTGAGATGGGTTGGTACCTCTAACGGTGTCTTTTCGTCTAAGTCTACCTACCTCCTCCTTCACCCACCTAAGCCGAAACTGAGCTGGACTAACCTTTTCTGGGGTTCTTTCCATATTCCTGCCCACGCCTCCGACCGTGTTCACGGTATTCCCAACCTCTCCCTCACTTGTTCTCTCTGTGATTCAGATGCTGAAAACCATGACCATCTTTTTTTTTTCCTGCCCATTCTCCTCCTCTGTGTGGACTTCTATCCAACGGATCGCTGGCATTCAGTGGCCATACCCCATCTGGTCTCATAATGTTAATTGGGCTGCACACATGTGGAAAGGTAACAACCTCGTCGCCCTCTCAAAGCGTCTCTCTTTTGTGGCCACTGTTTATTATATTTGGAGAGAACGTTACAATCGTATGTTCGAGAGTTCACCCCATCAGGATGCTTCCCAGATCTGCTCCCAGATTTCAAGCGTCATTCGAGACAAACTGAAGGCCTCCTTGCCTATTGCTGGTCGACCTAACCACTCGCTGGTTAGGAGATGGAACTTATAAAAATAAAAAAAAAATTAAAAAAAATAAAATAAAAAAAAATAAAAAAAATAAAAAAAGGGGGGGGGGGGGTGGTCTCTTTTGCTTCTTCTGAGGCTGCTGTCCGCTTTTTGCCCTTGACGGTTGTGCTGCTGGGGGTTCTGCTGTGTGGTGGCCTTCTGATGGCGTTTTGTCGGGTCTGGCTCTCCGCTGCCCTACCTTATGTTGCCGAACCTCCTGGTTGCTGCCTCCTAGGTGCGGGTCGTCTGATTTGGCGTTCGTTCCCGCCTTGGGTGCCTTGATTGTTATCTCCTCTCCAAAAAAAAAAACAAAAGTGGGGGTGTTTGGATCCTGCGGTTTCTTGACTGATAATACAGGATTCTCCTTGTGCTCAAAAAAAAAAAAAAAAAAAAAAGTGGGGGGTGTTTGGATCCTGGGGTTTCTTGCTGCTGGGCCTTGGTTGATACTGATATTGCAGGATTCTCCTTTGCTCTTTGTGATGTGGATTCTCCTGGTTGGGCTTGGAGTCTCTTGTTCTGGTTTGTTGCTCAGCGTTGGGGCTGGGGACTTTGTGGGATGGTGCCCTGGCATTAAATGTAGTCGGTGTGATGTGTTGGACATGATTGGCTGTCTCTGTTGTGGCAATGCCGCGCTGCTGAAACACAGAAGTGGGATGCTCTTCACCTGAACCAGTTCCCCCGATGGATCTACGGGTCTTCGCTGCTACTGGATTTTTTGCTCTCAGTAATTTCGTACTACTTGGCTGCTGCTGCTATTGATGGTATTGAGGCGCTGAAAATGTTGCTTCGGACCTTGATGCGAACCGCTGGAATGGGGGGCCTGGTGCATATATCAGCGTTCCCGTTCGGTTACTTTATTGGCTTGGGCTGAAATTTGTTTGGTTGGCTTGTCAATGTTGGCTTGAGCAACAATGGTGTCTACCCATTGTTTTGGTATGGCTAATTTGCTTTCCTGATGGCATGGGGTTGTAAATGCTATTGGTTTGCTGAAGCGGAGGGAGCTTTGCCGCGTGCACTTAGAAGGTGGTACCGGGATGCTGATGCTGATCTTCTGCCCGGTGTGTTGCTGATATTGTGGGAACTTGGTACTGGCTGAATGCTGTATCTGGTTTTCAGGTTTGCGGGCAGAGTTGGAAAGGCCTCGACTGTCATGTTGCTGCTGCTCTATCTGTGGTCATGCCTGGTGGAGGGATGTTGATGTAGTGCAGCGTCTTTGATGTGGTTTTTGGGTTGAAGTTGAGTGTTCCACCAGCCTGTTGATTTAGCAGCTGGATCTTTGCTCAGTATCTGGTTGAAGCTGGATGTGGTAAATAGTTGCTATTGTTGCTTTCCACGGCTGGTTGGTGATGAATCCGAATACTGACCTGCTGCTGGCAGTGGTGAAATGTGTCCTTGTGAAGCAGGGTGATGATGTAGTTCCTGTTGCAGATGGCATGGCTTTTTTGACATGCTTTGAGGAGTCCGGTTGTAGCTGGTTGAGTTATGATGCCAGTTGCGGGAACAGGGTGGAGCGCTGGAAGTCAGCTGATGTCGGTTTCCTGGATGGAGGCTGGACCTCTGAGTATAAGTCGATCTGTGAGGTTCCTTGAACCTGATTTGGTGCTGATGGAATTAGTGGGTTGGACCCGCTGCTCTTGTGTTGTTTTAATTTTCATTTACTATAGGCTCCGTAGAATGTTGGCGTTCTAATGGTCTGCTATGTACTCCCGTATGTACTTTCCGCTCGGGGTATGCCCCAGCGGGTGATGTTTTACTCCCAAGTTAAAATACTTGGAGTTAAAACATCGAATTTGTTAATTTTTTCTCCCATCAATCCAAAATACTTACTTACCAAAAAAAAAAAAAAAAAATTAGTCGTCCTCTTAGGAGCTTTGATTTTTTCTGATGTAACACTTGCTCGGGGCATGCCCTAGCGTTTATGTATTATCTTCAAGTCAAATTACTTGGAGATAATACATAGTTTCTGTAATTTTTTCCCTATTAATCCAAAAAAAAAAAAAGTGGGATGCTCAGTCTGGCCCACTGTTTTGTTGCACATGTGGCATTGCCTAGGAGCTGATGTTGTCAACTCTCTCCCTTCTGCTGGGCCAGTGGACCGGTTGTATATTTCTACATTCCTGTTAATCTGTTGTGAACCTATTGCTGTTTGGATTTTCTCTGCTGTTATTTTGGCCATCTCAATTGCTAAGGTGGCTGTTACTGAGATGTTGAAGTAATGCCGAGCTGGTTGGTCGAGTGCTGGTATCTGATATTGGCTCTCGGGGGCTGGGTTGGGATGCTTACCAAAAAAAAAAAAGGGGTTGGTTTGGGTAATTTACCAGTTAGGCCTGTATTGCTGTTTGGAAAGATGCTAAGATTGCAGGGTTGCTGGTGGATCTGGACTGTGATTCGTCATGGGCTGGCTCCTTTTTGCTGATCCTTGCTGGGACTGCTCGCGGGTGTAGCTGATCTTGATTACGTAGCACAGCTCCAGTATCTGTTGGGCTTGGATTTGCTATGTGTTCGACAATTGAGCTGACTGGCTACAGATGGCGTCCTTGCCATTTTTTGCAGCTGGTTTCGTGGACTGTTGAGGGCGTTCTGCTTTCCTCTGTGATTTTTTTTCTTGTCTCTGCTTGCCAGGTCACCCTGATTATTGCGCTGAAGCTGTGTTGGGCAGTGCCCTGCTGAAGCTGCTGACCTTTGGTCTTGGTTCTGTGGCGTGGGAGCACTGGTCTTATGCTGCTGGCGGAGTTGGCTATGGGTTGAAAACTCTTAAGCTATTTTTGTTGGCTTTGATGCTGTTACATTTAGTATTAGCCTGGCCTACGTGCTGTCCCACCTGATTCAAGGAATGATGCTGCTCATGGTGGTGAACATGCTTGTGTTTCTGGGTGGCTAATTTGCCGACGGGTGGTGCTGCTCCTTTTTGTTAAGTGGTGCTGTTGGGTTTGTGCTGATTATGCTGCCTGCTAATGCTATGTGCTGCTGGAGCTGGGGAATCGGAATTAGTGGATTGCTGTTTGGTGGATGGCAGGGCTTGGTTTCTGCAGTTGCTGTCTCGTGGCTGGCCTGCGGGAGGTGCTGCAGTTGCTGTGCAGATGTGCAACTTTCTTATCCTGAATGTGCTGATGCTGAAATGACCAAGCCTTTTTGGGGGCCTGGATTTATTGGATCTCGTCTGCTGATCGGGCTGTCTACAGTTTGGCCCTTTACTTTATGCGTTAATGCTCCCGATGTGGATTTGGCTGGTTTTGTTGTACCACTACAATTGAAGATGCTGCGATTTTTGTTCTCTCATGTTGCTATGCTGTCCGGTTAGTACGATGCTACCCATTACCGTTGCTGATGCAAGATGAATATGTCAGTTGGGTTTGTTTTGCTATCCTAGGTGCTTTAGGCGCAGATTTCCACGAATCTCTTCGTGTGTATTAGATGACAATTGTGGTAGTTCTTAATGTTTTTTCTCCTCTTCCTTGATGTACTTGTTGCTCGGGGCATGCCCTAGAGCTTAATGTTTTACCTCCAAGTAAAATTCTTGAACTTGCTCATTTAGTTGTTATGAGAAGATGTATTGTTGGAGCCAAGTTGCTGCTGCTTTTGATTCTTGATCCTACTGGTTGTTCACTGGACCTTGCTCATTTTATGATTTCCTGTCCGCTGCTTGCTGAACCATGGCTACCAATGTCCGGCAAGTGGCGGTGGCTTGAAGGGGGTTATGGCTGTGCTGTTTTAAGACCACAATGTTGTTGGTTGCTGCTGAAACCATGTGTAGGTGCTGATGGTGTTGGCGTTGGGTATTCCTGTTTGCTGATTGGCTGTGTCTGATTCTAGTTTGTTTGATGTTGCTGAACCTATGATGGACTGCGGCTGGCTCTAGTCTTGAATGGGGCTGTGTAGCTGTCCTTGGATTGCTGCCCGGTTGCTGCTAGATGGTGCAGATGTGTTGTGGCCCGGCTGCTGCGGTCCTGGCTTTGAAGCTCTATTATTTTGGCTGCTGATGATAATCGCTTGAATTTTCGTCATCAGTGCTGCTGATTTTAAACAGTGAATTGAGGCTGAAGCTCAGCATGCTTGAGCTCCCCCATGAGATCTTGGAGCTAGCTGCTGATGCTATGTGAAGAACGCATCCTGATGTAATCTGATTTATTTTTTTATGCAACTTTTTTTTTTTTGATAAGTAAGTGTGTATTTTGGATTTATGGGAGAAAAAATTACAAAGCATAATGTTATAACTCCAAGTTTTTTGACTTGGAAACCCGAGCGACAAGTACATCAGATAAATCCACAAAAAACCTCTAAGAGGAGTGATCAACACAAAACAGAGAAAATGAAAGTGTCATTTACATTAGCGATCAACACAATAAATCCAGCGGTTCGCATCAAGGTCCGAAGCAACATTTTCAGCGCCTCAAAACCATCAATAGCAGCAGCATCCAAGTAGTGCGTAATTACATAGAGCAAATCAGTAGCAGCCAATACCCGTAGATCCAACGGGGGAAATGGTTCAGCTGAGTAACAACAATTGGGCGCGAAATAAACAGCTCCAGCTTTAAAACCACACAAGGCCGGAGATAGGCACAGCATCCAGCAAACCACGCCAACATACCACAGTAAATATTAAGCAAAAAAAAAAAAATGCGGCATCTTGAGAAAACCACACCAATGGGCAGAATCAGCCAGCCACCCAAAAAAAACCATGGTTTAATGGCTGCACCCTAATGCTTCAGATTCAGCCGCAACCTTTAGCACAAGACAGATTGAATTCCGGCGCAGCAAAAATAAAGACCAAAATTCAGAAACCCAACTTGAGACACTGCACAGAACTCAGCGGGCAACACAAGCCTCAGCACCTATATATTTTTTTTTTTTTTTTTTTGGTAAGTAAGAGATTTGGATTGATGGGAGAAAATTTTACAAGTTCTTATATATCCCCAAGTGTTATACCGACTTAAGGATAAACCAAAAAAGCTAGGGCATTCCCCGAGCACTTTAATACAACCGATGAAACCAACTAAAAGATAAAAATGCTGGTATTCATACTACATAAGCAACCACACAAAGGCAGTTCCTATACAAAGCAAAAGAAGACATAAATTGCCATTCTAAGGCCAAAACTCATAATCAGCACCTTCAGCCCAACCCCTGCCAATGTCTCCAACAGCAGCCGAGAGCATCATGGAACGCGATCAGAGTAGCTCACATTTCCGAAGCCCATACTGCTTCAGCACGGAGCAGACCACACACCAGAGAGACTGTGGCACCAGGAGGCTTCCCACTGCTTGAATCAAAGACCAAACAGCGCAATACAGCAGCGCAATTCAGCAGATGAATCAGAGACCACTGCCCATTGCAGCGCAAAACAGCAGCCCAAAGCAGCAGACGAATCAAAGACCACTTCTCAAAGCAGCGCAAAACATCAGCCCAAGGTTTCCATCAGCATGAAACAGAGGCAGCTGCATCACGCCCATTTCCCAACTCCATCTTAATCTGCAGCATCTGCACAGACCCAATATCAGCATGAGGGTCAGCAGATGGTACCAGCAGAATAAAATTTCAGCAGGCAAAGAAGCAAGCAGTCATGTTATGAACATAGCAAGGCAGGCTGCTGCCCAACATAGTATCAGTCAGCAGGCAGGTTAAACACCAGGATCTAGGATAGCAGCATCCGGGCCACTGCACATTTGCAGGATCAGGCTACCACCGGGTAGCAAATCAATGATAGCACCAGGAAATAGCAGTCAACACATTAACAACCCAGAATCTAAACAGTCGAGCCCAGATAGCAACACTTTCAGCACTAACACCGGGCATAAATCAAGAATTACAATAGGCAGAGAGAATTGCGCAACATTGGCATCTGCGCCTCAGCACAGACAGCATCTAATCCTTCCAAATAGCGCCACAGAAGACCAGACCAAAACAATAGAGCATCCTAAACCAGCACAGCATCAGACTTCAGCATCATAGCCCTCAGCAGAGAACACCAACGCTCCAAACCAGCCAGCTCTGTCAGTACCGCCAATACTGTCTACTCCCCCGGTCAACAGCAGAAGACAGCAGCAGACATACCACTGCAACATGAGCCCTCACACATACTCATATAAACTGCCCAACATCCAACCATAGATTGGCCACAAAGGAGAAAAGAATATCAACAGCGCTCGATCTCCAAAGAATATCACACCTTCAATACATCTATAATGGTATTATAAGATACATCCAAACATTCACCCACAAAATCATCTCCAAGCCCAAGCTTTCCAGCCATCCAAGCCAATTTGTCCAAAAGCAGGGTTCAAGAGACGAGAATCAGCACCCTTAAAATTAGCTGCCGCTAGCTGAGACAATATCAGATCAGATACATCAGTGTCATCCACATGCCCACCAACTTGAACATCCAGGCAGTAAGCCTGATGGTATTAGATATCTCCGTTTGGCACACTAGTTTTAAGGCAGCACATACCATCTCATACCCCGCTCCAGACCAACAATATCATACCATCTCAGCCTCTTCATCACAATCCCCCAAACAGCAACAGAGGTAACCAGCTACATTTACTACAATATACAGTTTTCAATTCAAGGACAATATCTAACACCAGAACACCAAGGCTCCGCCTAATTTCATACCATCCCAGCATCATCATCACAAACCCCACACAGCAACAGAGGAAGCCAAACTACACATACTACATTATCATTACCATATCATGGACAAGATCAAACATCAGCACACCAGGACTCCGCCAAAACCACACCCAATCAATTCATCATATGACCAGGCCAACCAATCGGTGTGATGCATGATCACAGTAAAGAGAATTTAGAAGACAGGCTAAAGAGCCAGACACCAGAGGAGGCAGGATCTTCAAACATCACTTTTTTTTTTTGGGGGGGGGAAGGGACTACACCCGAGCCCAAGCTATGTAGGCAGCCCAGGACAGCCCAACAAAGAAACGAAAAAAGACAAACTGAAAAAAACCGGGAGAAAACATGCCAGACCAGGGAGCGGGGAAAACGGCATAACCGACATCAAAAGTCCAGGTAAGACCAACCCGACAGCAAGGCATGCCGCAAACCAAACCCTTATTTCAGACGGCATTGCAAGCAGCAGACCAAAAAACTTTTTTTTTTTATTATAAACCCCACCGGATTCGAATCGACCCATAACCATCCCTCTTAGAAACCGGGATGGTCATTAATTTAATCCTCACAATGTCAACCACCAAAGAGAAAATTTGAGAGATGTCTTGGGGGGGAGATTTTTGAAAAATTCGATTATTGCGTTCCCTCCATATGAAATAGACCGTGGCGGCCAATGACAGGCGTTTAGAGACAGCCAAAAGGCTACTCCCTTTCCAAACGGATGCAGCCCAAGAAATGTTTTGATACCACTCAGGATGGGGCCAATGGATACCAGAATGTCTTTGAACATTAGTCCATAACGCTCTGGAGAAGGGGCACGAGAAGAAAAGGTGCTCAATGTTTTCATTTCCGATATTGCAGAGAATGCATTTGGGAGAAATGTTTGGAATGTAGTGGAGACGATCAATGGTGTTCAGTCTCCTCCTAATGGCGAGCCAAAGGGTAAAAGCATGGGAAGGGATATGGGAAGGTCCCCACACCAATTGAGCCCATGTAACCTTTGGATTGGGAGGGTGGATGAGAGTGTAAGCGGATTTGGTTGAGAATTTGCCATTGAGAGACCCAGCCCATCCCAAAAGGTCCTTGTGGTTGCTACAGGGAGGGTTAGTCGGCATATTCACAGCAAGGTGGGAAACCTCAGTGTCAAAGGGGTTTGGCCAATCTCATTTGTTGTCTCTGATTATAGCATCGACCTTACAATCCCAATGCAAACCCGAGACCAGGCGAGTACGGTCGGTGCTAACCTCACTAAGGGCCAAGGGGATGCCGGTTATCGTGCCAGAGGAAGGTATCGAAGCATCCCCAATGACCTTTACTGAGTAAGCACGCATAAAAGGCGAAGTTTCATAAGTTTACGCCAGCTCAAGGAGCCGATGCCGGCACTTTAATGGTCCAGATGCACCTGTCTTTGATTCTGTTCTTGTATATCCATAAAGACCAAGCAGAGTTCGTGTCTCTGGTGAGGAGACGCCAAAGGAATTTACAATTAAGAGCTTTGTTTTGGTCAATCAAGTTCTTGATGCCCAAACCGCCCTCATCCTTGGGGTGGCAGATATCATGCCAAGCCACTTTAGCATTGACTCTTCCTTCAGATGAGGCGTTCCAAAGGAAGCGGCGAAGGATGCATTCAATATCTTTTTTTTTTTTTGGTAAGTAGCATTCAATATCTTTGAGGATGGATTTTGGAAGGATAAAAATTGAGGCCCAATAAAGATGAATAGATGAGAGGATAGAGGCAACAAGTTGCAGTCGCCCACCAAATGAGAGCCATCTATTCCTCCATGATTTGATTCTCTTAGTGATTCTATTAGTGAGAGAATTGCAATCAGCGACCGACAGCCTAGTGGTAATCAAGGGGACTCCTAGGTATCTGATGGGGAGTTTGCCCACTTTAAAGCCCATTCTATCAGCAATATTCTGGTGAAGAGAGGAGTCCTTTGAACAGATGAAAATCTCACTCTTATTTGGGTTGGCGGAGAGGCCTGAAACAGCATGGAATTCATCAAAGCACTCCTTAAGAATCGAATGGACTTGGTATCAGCATGGGAAAAGAGGAGGAGGTCGTCAGCAAAGGCGAGCATAACAGTTTGAGTTTCTGTACATTTCCAATGAAATTTGAAATTGTTATCCCGTCTAGCCTTGACCTCAATAATTCCGTTAAGAACCTCCATCACTAGGACAAATAAATAAGGGGAAAGTGGATCCCCTTGGCGGAGGCCTTTGCCTCCTTTGAAAAAGCCGACCACCTCGCCATTGATATTGAGGGAATATGTCGGAGTCGTAATGCATTGTTCAATCCAGTTGACCATTTGTGGCGGAAAATTCATGAGGGTCAACATATTAATGATAAAATCCCAATAGACAGAGTCGTAGGCTTTCTTAAGGTCGACCTTCATAGTACATCTAGGAGGATCAGACCCTAGATGATACTTGTGCAAGAGCTCCTGAGCTAAAAGGATATTATCACTAATTTGACGTCCCGCCACAAAAGCCGTTTGGCAGCGGTCAACTAGGTAAGGCAGAGTGCTTTTGATTCTGTTCGCAAGGATTTAGAGATCACCTTAAATATGACGTTACAGCACGATATCGGGCGAAAGTCAGTGACAGAGCGCGGGGACTGGACCTTAGGGATAAGACTAATCAGCGTGGTGTTCAGCTGTTTAAGGAGCTTCCCATGCTTAAAAACATCATGGATAGCTGCACAAACAGAACTACCGGTGATCTCCCACGAATCCTTAAAGAATTTTGAGGCGAAACCATCAGGACCGGGCGCTCTGTCATCACCAATGGAGAAAATCGCAGAGCGAATTTCCCCCTCACTAACTGGTCGAACAAGGGGGCTAGTTTGTGAATCAGGTACAGAATGAAGAATGAAAGGGCGGATCCGATTAGCCTCCACCGTCCCGATTGAACGACCAGATCCCAGGGCATTTTTGAAGTGGCCCTCAATTAGATTGAAGAGATCTTCATTCCCTTTGGTAGGGTTGCCAGACGTATCAAGCAGGGAAGAAATCCGATTCCGGTTAAGATTCCCACTAACAGACTTAAAGAAAAATTTAGTGCACTGGTCCCCCTCTTTGAGCCATTTGACCTTGGCTTTCTGGTGAAGGAAATCCGCCTCCTTTGCTAAGGCTGAGGAATACTCAGCCTTTCGAAGGCGCTCAATGTCATTCGTTCCAGAATGAGGGGGGGCTTAGATTGGATCTCCTCAAGGCATTTTCGAGCACGCAGAACCTCTTCGTGAACATTTCCACTTTGAGCATTGAGGTTTTTAAGCGCACACTTCACCTTTTTGAGAGAGGAAACCAGCCTAAACATCGGCGTACCAGAACTCTCCGTCTCCCAAACTTCTTTCACCAGCGGAAGGAAGTTTGGGGATTTAGTGAGAAAATTATTAAATCTAAATATCCCATGATTACGGGCAGCCCAGCCCACCGGAAGAAGAATGCAAGGGGAGTGATCAGACAATCCGGCAGGTGGAAAAACAGCTTTAGATTTTCTGAAAAGGTCAAGCCATTGACCATTTGCGACCACTCTGTCAAGCTTTCGGAAGATACGAGTGTTGTGGTCGCGCCCATCGTTCCAGGTGAAAAATTGACCCTCATGGCAGACATCATCAAGGTCACAGTCCCTAAGGCACTCATTTAGATCGGTGGAACTTTTATGCAACTCGATCTCCTACTGGTTGGTTGGCGAATTCTTATCTGATGTCCAGCCTTACCTGTATGACGAAGTTGCTGTTGAGGATCGTTGATGCAGATTTCAATAGTGATGCCCAGGAAGCTCCTATGTCCAGATTGGATTGGCAATTTTGCATGTTACTTTACCCGTGCTGCTGCTGCTGCTCTGTTTGATCTGGAAGGCAAAGGGTTGCTGTTGGAGCCATTTGTTGGTGTTGGGGGCACTGGAAATCTTGGGGCAGTTCTCGGTCTTGCTGGAATAGTTGCAGAACAGTGTTAACACTAGCTTTAAATTGTTTGGGATGGGGTTGTGTAGCTGTTCTCGGCTATGCTGTACGGATGCTGCTGGTGGTTGCTGATTTAGTAGGTGCCGGCTGCTTGGTTTGAAGTATATATCTTGGGGTTGCTGAAGCTGTTGTTGCTGAAATTTTGGATCGGGATTTTTCCACCGCTGCTGTTGCTGCCAGTTTTTTTTCTAGTCTATGATGGGTGGCTTGGATGTCACCCGTTTGCTGTGTGTCATTTTGACAACGGTGGTTTTTGAGTTGGTTTATTTATTAGGCAGGTCTCACATTTTGTAGATTGTGTTGATCGTTTTTTTTGTATTTGTTGATGTATAGATTGCTCGGGGTATGCCCAACGGTTTATGTTTTTACTCCAAGTCAAAATACTTGGAGTAAAAACATTGATTCTGTAATTTTTTTCTCCCTATAATCCAAAACACTCACTTACTTACCAAAAAAAAATCTTGTATCATCAGTTAGGATTCTTGATTATTCTTTAATTATCTCAATACTCATGGGGTCATTTGTGGTTCTAGATATCATGTACTCAGAGTGTGTTATTGAGGTTAATGGATCTTAGTTACTAGCCAACTTGGTCTTGTTGGAGATGTGCAATTTTGAACTAATTTTAGGCATAGATTGGTTGGCAAAGTATCATGCCAGCATTGATTGTTTTCGAAAGAAGGTAGACTTTGTTATTTCAAGAAGTGAGCCTTTTTATATTCAAGGAGTTTAGCGAAAAGAGGCATCTTGTTTCATTTTGGCTATTCATGCTCGGCATTTGATGAGGAATGGATGCTTGGCCTATCTGGCTTATGCTAGTGTAACTGAGGGTCATGAAATGTCAACTAAGGAGATCCCTATAGTGTGTGAGTTTGAAGCTATATTTTCTGAAGAATTATCTGGGTTGCCACCATACCGAAAGATAGAGTTTGAAATTAAGTTGGTATCGGGATTAGCACCAATATAAAAAATGCCCTATGGAATGGCACTAGCTAAATTGAATGAGTAAAAGTAGCAATTGTAGGAATTGCTGGATAAAGGCTTTATTAGGCCGAGTGTGTCCCCATGGGGTGCATCAGTCTTGTTTGTAAGAAAGAAAGATGGAACTTTGAGATTATATGTGGATTATCAGGAATTAAATAAGATCACAATTAAAAATAAATTTCAAAATTTGAAATTCGATTCTGCGTCCTCCTTCGACGCTCCTCCTCTGGCCGGGCGGCGCCGGGGCTGGCCTTGGCCGGTCTCCTGGGTGCTCTGCCCGGCCGCTTGCCGCCTTCCGAACCTAGACGTCTTCCTTCCGGACCTCTGCTCTGGATTCGCCGGGGTCCTCTGTGGTTTCGTCTTCGGTGAAGCCCTTGATTTTCGTTGATTCAGCCAAGCCCTCTGAGGTCCTCTATGGTCCTTTGTGGTTTCCCTGACGAAGATCCCTAGATTCGTTTGGGGTTTCAGATGCCAAGACCACGTCTGATGCGTCTTGCTCCGTTTGGATTTATACTTATGTTTGAGACTCTTCTCAGGCTTTGTGACCGAGTGCCCTGTCTCGGGGTTCTGTCTGGCTTCTTCAGCCAGTTTACTGCTGATTGTTGCTTCGCAACAATTTTGCTTGTGTGGGATATTGTCTCATCTCGAAGGAAGTGAGGCAGCCGATTGTACCCTGGTGGTGCTCTAATGCTCTGGCTGTGTTTTCCATTTATTGATTGGGTTGGGGGAGCCCGTGTGCTTATGGTTCGGGAAACCTTGGCTGAGGGCTGAGCTGCTGGCTGTGGTTCCTTTTGGTTGCTAAATGCTCTTCTTGTTTGAGGTGATGGCTTGCCTGATTGCTGCTTTATTGTGGTGATTATGTTGCAGTCCTTTGGACTGCTTTGTCTGGCTTCTTCAGCCAGTATGTTGAAGTTGTTACTTTGCAACAATTTTGAATCTTCTGATTTATGGCTTGCTGCAATGTTCTGTACATGCCTCCTCTGGCTTTTAATGATGCTATTGCTGTGGCCGAATGGGATTTGGGGACTTTGGATTATTCTACTGTATCGATCCCTTTGTTTCCTTGTGCTGAAGGAATTTCGGTTGCTGCATTTTTTATGCAATAGTGTATAGAAGTGCCATTTGGGTGCAATTGTTACTGCTTCGGGTCTGCTGAGCTGTCCGTTCGTCCTCTTGCTGCTTTGGCAAGATGATGAATGTTTGATGCTGATGCGTTGCTGTGGTCCAAGCATTGTCTGCTGGTGCGGTGATGGTTCTGCCCCTGAGTTGCTGATCTTGTTTTCTGCTGAGGTCTACGTGGATCTGAAGCTTTGGACGGATTGGCTACTTGTTTAGGCTGTGGTTGGTTTAACTTACAGTAGCTTTCATGGGCTGCTGTTGTGAGTTCCATTCTGCTGATGGATGGTGCGCCTGGTTCTCAGGCTTTGGTTCATCAACTGCAGCTGGAATGGTTTGGAGCTCCACTTCGGTTGATGCTGAAACTATGCAGAATGCTGGTTGCTGGCTACACCATGATTCACTGCTGAAGGGTGATGTAGAGCTGCTGCAGCTTCTGCTGAAGCCATCCCACTTGCAATTTTTGGTTGCTGCCAATTGGATTTAACACGTTGTGGATTCAGCATGATGCTGAAGATCTGACTACTGTTGGGGTTTGGCTGCTGGCATTGCTGTTGGTATTTTGCATTTGGTGTGGGTGAACCGGGTTGGACAGATTCTACAGTTGCTGCCTGTGCTGTGCCCCATCTTGAACCGGGTTAGAGGCTTTTTTGGTTTAATCTGTTGTAACGTTTGCTCGAGGAATGCCCTAGCTTTTTATGTTTTATTTCCTACTCAAAATACTTGGAGATAAAACATAGATTTTGTAAATTTTTTCTCCCTATAACCCAAAATACTTACTTACCAATAAATAAATAAATATTCCTTACCAAGGATTGATGACCTCATTGACTAGTTGCAGGGAGCCTACGTAATTTCAAAGATTGACCTTCGATTCGAATATCATCTTTTTTTTTTGGTAAGTAAGTATTTTGAATTAAGGGAGAAAAATTACAGAATCTATGTTTTATCTCCAAGTGTTTTGACTTGAAGATAAAACATAAACGCTAGGGCATGCCCCGAGCAAGTGTTACATCAAAAAAATATCTAAGATCTCCATGAGGACAACTAATTACAGACCCGACAGAATAATAACAAAAAACAATCACAAAAAAAGTTTGGATTGTGTCCCTGATGTTGACTGGTGCTGGTTGCTGGCATCATACATTTCCCCTGCTGAAGGTGTTTTTGGCTGTTCAACAGCTCCCATCACTAGCTGCAGGTGATTGCCGGATTCAAGGACTTTGATGTTGGTCCTTTGTGTATTTGCTGGTGCTGCTGTGACATAGCCCTGCTGGTGCTGTTGGGGACACGGTGCTGTTGCGCCCAGCTTTTGATGGCGCAGAGCATCTTGGTTCAGTGTTTTGTATGCTGCCGAGCATCAGATGTTACGGAAGGTTGAGGTGCAGCCTGGCGGTTGCAGTGGTATCGGGCTACTGCTTGATGTGGTTGAAGCCTTGGAGATTAGGACTCTCTTGTGTTGCTGCTGCTATGGTCTACAGCCGAAAATGGTGATGCCGGTCCCGGTGCTGGAGCATGCCGAATATGGGTCAGCTAATGCATGCTGTTTCAATTTTGCTTATGATGGAAATGTCATTCTTTTCGGTAAACATTGTCCTCCTAGAGGCTTTTTTGTATATTCTGATGTACTGTCCGCTCGGGGTATGCCCTAGCGTCCTATGTTTTATCTTCAAGTCAAAATACTTGGAGATAAACATAAATTTTTTGTACTATTTTTCTTCCATTAATCCAAAATACTTACTTACCAAAAAAAAAAAAGCAAGATCCAACGGAATAAGAAATTACAATTCAAGGCAAAAAGCAACCTTACATGCACTAATATATGAAACGGAATATGAATACGCAACCAGCATCTAAACATGGGCACCCAATTCCAGCAGTTCGCAGCAAGCCCGAGCTACACATCCGGCGCCTCAAGATCTTCAACGCAACCGCAGCAAGTAGGCACGTAATCAGTACAAATATTCAAAGAGCTAGAAGGACCAACAGCTTCCAAGGCCCGTAGATCCAACGGGGAAAACTGTTTCAGCCAAATAATATCAATCTAGAGCGAAATAGAGAGTTCCAGGTTCAAAGTCCCAGACGCCCAGTTTGACGCAAGGTAGCTAATCCGCTTTCTTTTTGGTAAGTTTTAAACAAGGCAGCTAATCCACTCCAATATGCCACAGCAGCGTTCCGCCACCAAGAGCCCGAAATTAAATTACCCAAAAAAGACAGCTGTTCCCTACTGCTTTAGTTTCAACAGCAGCCGCCAGCACAAATGAACCCGGCGCAGTTGAAACATAGACTTCATCATAAAGAAGCAACAGGGACCAGATTTCATCACATCGATCAAGCCTAGCATCAGTCTCTGCACAACCAAGCTCTGAAACAGCAAAGAGGAAATCAACCAACACCAGCACATTCCTGATAGGCGACCTCCCAACCCACAGCAACAACGAGGCTACCCCAACCGCAGCACCCAGACCCCACAACACCTTCAATTGCCTCCACCAGTAACCGAAGGCATTGTGGATCAAAAACAGCATAATCGTTTTATCACGGCAGCCAAAGCATCTCATTACAGAAGCAGACAATACTTCAGCTAGCAGCCCACCACAAACCAGAGAGGCATCAACATCATACACCTGCGACACATCACTACAGAACAGCTATCAAACTAAATGCCACAGGCAGTACAGACCTCTCTTCAACTTGAGGAAGCAGAGAGGCCAACACAACATGTTCCAGCATCACAACCCGCACCACGGCAACTTGACAGCCTGAACCAGCAAATCAGACTACTACCGGCCACCAGCGTCAATCATAATCCCAATCATAGACACAGACGTAAAGAGGAGCAACAGTTGCAATTTTGTACAACAGAAAATCCAACAAGACATTCCCACCATGCGCAATAAACTGCATCAAGTTTACCTGCCTTCACGGCAATGCACCCAAAGGCAGAGTTCACAAAAGATCAGTGCATCATTCAAAATTGTCCAGTATCCATCTGAATAAATGAGATCAGCACCAAAAACCACAGAGAGCAACCCCAATACAAATTCATCAAAATCACAACCCCATCATATCAGCACAGTGCAGCAAACCGTTCCACAACCAGACAATCCATATCCTTCATCAGTTACAATTCCAGTTTCCATTTCAGAAGCACCAAACCATCAGGACATTCCCACTCCAAGATCAATCACAACATGCTAACATACCACAAAAAGCATCATTGTCCAATCCATAGCATCATTGTCCATTCCAACCAATTGGGCCAGGCCACCCGAATGCAGAGTGCCAGGCGAGAACGGTAGACACCAAGAAAGCAGCAGCTGCAAATTTTTTTTTTTTTTTTTTTTTGGGGTAGATGAGACAATGCAGAGGGGGACAGCATAAAACCCGAGCTACATAAGCAACCCAAGTATCGGGATAAAGACAGGACAATGAAAAAAATCAGACAATACAAAACCGGGAGCCAAGACAACCCTAGAACACGCCAGATCAGGGAACATAAACCATAAGCTCCAGACGGGGAGAACGGCAAAACCAAGAGCTCAAAACCTGAAAAATAACAGCCGGACAGCAAGGCAGGCAGCTATCCAATAACAGCATTTTTTTTTTTTTAAATACCCCACCGAATCCGAGTCGACCAATAACCATCCCTCTTAGAAGCCGAGATGGTCATTAATTTAGTCCTCACAACATCAACCACCAGAGAGAAGATACGAGAAATGTCTTGGGGGGGAGATTTTTGGAAAATACGATTATTGCGTTCCTTCCATATGAAGTAAACCGTGGCGGCCAGGGACAAGCGCTTGGAGACAGCCAAAATGCTACTGCCTTTCCAGATGGATGCAGCCCAAGATATGTTTTGATGCCACTCAGGATGGGGCCAATTGATACCAGAATGTCTTTGAACACTAGTCCATATAACTCTGGAAAATGGGCAGGAGAAGAAAAGATGTTCAAGGTCTTCGTTTCCTGTGTTACAGAGAATGCATTTGGGAGAAATATTTGGGATAAAATGGAGACGATCAATAGTATTCAGACTCCCCGTAATGGCAAGCCAAATAGTAAATGCGTGGGAAGGAATATGGGAGGGACCCCACACCAGGTGAGCCCAAGTAACCTTTGGATTGGGAGGGTGGATGAGAGAGTATGCGGACTTAGTCGAGAATTTGCCATTGAGAGACCCCGCCCATCTCAAGGAGTCTTTTTGGTTGCTACGGGGAGGGTTAGTTGGCAAATTCACAGCAAGGTAGGAAACCTCAGTATCAAAGGGGTTGGGCCAATCCCATCTGTTGTCCCTGATTATAACATCGACCTTAATATCCCAATGCAAACCCGAGACAAGGCGAGTACGGTCGGTGCTCACCTCACTAAGGGGGCCAAGGGGATGCCAGTTATCGTGCCAGAGGAAAGTATCAGAACCATCCCCAATGTCCTTTACAGAGTAAGCACGCATAAAAGGCCGAAGTTTCATAATTTTATGCCAGCTCCAAGGGGCCGATGCCAGGACGTTAATGGTCCAAATGCACCGGTCTTTGATTCTGTTCTTGTAGATCCATAAAGACCAAGCGAAATTCGCATCTTTAGTGAGGAGACGCCAAAGGAGTTTGCAATTAAGAGCCTTATTATGGTCAATCAAGTTCTTGATGCCCAAACCACCTTCATTCTTGGGGTAGCAAATATCGCGCCAAGCCACTTTTGCCTTGACTCCGCCATCAGAAGATCCGTTCCAAAGGAAACGGCGGAGGATGCAGTCAATATCTTTAGGAATGGATTTTGGTAAGATAAAAATAGAAGCCCAATAAAGGTGGATAGATGATAGGATAGAGGCAACAAGTTGTAATCGCCCGACAAAGAAGAGCCATCTATTCCTCCATGATGTGATCCTCTTTATGATTATATCGGTGAGAGATTTGCAAATAGAGACCGAGAGCCTAGTGGTTATCAAGGGGACCCCCAGGTATCTGATGTGTTAAACAAGAGGATGTGGCAAAAATGACATTCCGGACGAGATATGGCTATTATGAGTTTATAGTAATATCGTTCGAGTTAACAAACACTCCTGCCTCTTTTATGGATTTAATAAATCGAGTCTTTTGGCCTTATTTGGATAAATTTATAGTAGTCTTTATTGATGATATTCGTATTTATTCCAAGAGTCGTGAAGAGCACGTGGTGCATTTGAGAACTGTGCTCCAAACCCTCCTAGAGCATCAATTGTATGCGAAGTTAAATAAGTGTGAGTTTTGGTTTGAAGAAATGGGATTTTTAGGCCATATCATTTCTAAGGGTGAAATTTTAGTCAACCTGAAGAAGAATGAGGCTGTAGTTAATTAGAGTCGACCGAAGTTGGTGACTAAGGTCTGGAGTTTTCTAGACATGGCCAAATATTATCGTAGATTTGTTGAGAATTTTTTTTGAATTGCTATGTCACTCACTCAGTTAACAAAGAAGGTGACTAAGTTTGAATGGATCGAGAAATATGAGCAAACTTTTCAGGAGTTAAAGGGCCGGTTAACCTCTGCACCGATTTTGATTACTCTGTACAGAACATGTGGATTGGCAGTTTACTGCGACGCCTTAAGATCGGATTAGGCTGTATCTTAATGTAACATGGAAAGGTGGCTGATTTTGGGTCCCAGTTGCTGAAGGTTCATAAAAGAAATTATCCAACCCATGATTTAGAACTAGCTACCATGGTATTTGCATTAAAAATCTAGAGACATTACTTGTACAGTGAGAAATTTATTTTATATTCTGACCACATGAGTTTAAAGTATTTATTTTCACAAAAAAAATTAAACATAAGGCAGAGGAGGTAGATTGAATTTCTAAAAGATTATAATTATAAAATCCAACACCAACCAATAAAAAAGCCAATGCGGTGGCTGATACTTTAGTCACGGATCGACCTTTGTGGCAAGATTATTGATTAAGGAGATGGAGATGTTGGATTATATGAAGCATTGCAATATCCAGCGGTATGTTAAGGGTGACCGAATGCTGCTATCTTATCTCCAAGTACAATCGGAGTACTTACAAAGGACCAAAGAGGGGCAAATGAATAATGCCTTCTTAATGGAGATTGCTGGAGACATGAAGAAGGACTGTAGAGTTAATTTTAATATTTGGGCTGATGAAGTCTTGAGATTCAGGAATCGGTTATGTGTACCTGAAAATAAGTAGCTAAAGGAAGAGATTATGAAGGAAGCCCACCGAAACCAAGTACATAATTCACCATGGAATTAATAAGATGTACCAGGACTTAAGAAAAGTATTCTAGTGGAGAAAAAAGAAGAAGGAAATTGTGACTTTTGTGAATAAATTCATTATTTGTCAACAATTGAAAGCTAAGAAAAGGAAACCAGCTGGACTGTTTCAACTAATGCCTATCCCAAGTTGAAAGTGGGAGGACACTGCGATGGATTTTGTATCTGGTTTACCTAAAACTCCAAAGAATCATGATGCCATACGGGTTATCATTGACCGACTGACTAAATCGGCCCATTTCTTGGTACTGTCGGGATTAATTGGCTCAGTTGTATATTTATGAGATTATTAGGCTCCATGGTGTGTCAGTCTAAATTGTATCTGACAGAGACCCAAAATATGTCTCAAAATTATGGGAAAGTTTACATAGAGAACTGGGGACAGGATTGAAATTTAGCACGGCTTGTTATCCCTAAACAGATGATCAATCAGAGTGCTTTTTTTTTGGTAAGTAAGAATTTTGGATTAATGGGAGAAAAAAATTACAACCTAAATGTTTTAACTCCAAGTATTGAATTTAGAGGTAAAACATAAAGTGCTAGAGCATGTCCCGAGCAACAAATACATCAAAAGGAAAAAAAAAACATTAAGAACTTCCACAAAAGCAGAATATGAAAACTGTCATCGTTTTCACACTAGCAAAATCGTTGTAATCTACTCCTATAAACAACGAAGACGACACACGCACCCCAACTTGGATCTACATCGGTATAGGAACAAACCACTGACCGGACAATCAGAGTGCACCATTCAAATATTAGAGGACATGCTAAGGGCCTCACTATTAGAGATAAAAGGTAGCTAGGATTATCATTTAATACTGGTAGAGTTTGCTTATAATAATAGTTACCAAATGAGTATTGATATAGTACCATTCGAAACTCTATATGGGAGAAAGTGTCAATTGCCTATTCATTGGGAAGAGATGGGAGGTTGGCAACCACTTGGTCCAAAAATTATCAAGGAGACGACAAAGAAAATCAAATAGATTCATGAGAATTTAAAAATAACCCAAAGTAAGCAGAAAAGCTATGCAGACAAAAGTTGATCAGAGTTGAAATTTAAAATCGGTGATTTTGTATTTTTGAAGGTATCACCATCTAGAGGAACATCCTCATTTAGAGTAAAAAAAAAAAGTTGACGCCGAGGTTCATAGGACCATTTGAAATTTTTGAGAAAGTTGGTGAAGTAGCTTACCTTGCCACTAGCTTGGCCGATATTCATAATGTGTTTCATGTATCGATGCTCCATAAATATGTCCATAATCCAGCACATATAATTAATTTTGAGCTTCTAACTATTGGTGAAAACCTGTCTTATATTGAGGAGCCAGTGCAGGCTTTAGACCGAAGAGATTAGATATTGCGCATGAAGGCCATCCTCTAGTAAAAGTACTGTGGAGAAATCACTCTGCTGAGGAAGCTACATGGGACCGTGAAGCAAAGATCTGGAGCAAGTATCCCCAATTATTTCTATAGGGTACTTATATATGTATAGTCTTGTCAAATTTCGAGAATAAAATTTTATAAGTTGGGAAGAATTGTAAGGATCGGGTTCTTAGGACTTTGCCTCACGACCTTAATGGGAAAAATTGACCTTGGTGGCAAGACGGTCGGTTAAGAATTGATTGACCGGCCAGATTGAATTGTTGACTAGCCAAGATAGAAGACCGATTAAGATGACCAATCAGACAAGAAAAGTTGACTGGAATTGGAAGCTAACCAGAATAACTACAAAACCGCGGTCTGCAAATGACAAGAATTGATCGAGAACATTAGAAAGAGACCGAGGTCGTTAAATAGAGGCCAAGGTCATTTGAAAAATTACAAAGAGACTGAGGTCGTTAGATAGTGGCCGAGGTCATTTGGGAAATTAGAAAAAGACCAAGGTCGTTACTTTTTTTTTTTTTTGGTAAGTAAGTGTGTAATTTGGATTAATGGGAGAAAAATTTACAAAAAATTATGTTAAAACTCCAAGTTTTTTTGACTTGGAGTTCGAACATAATACGCTAGGGCATACCCCGAGCACTTGGTACATCAGAGAATTCCACAAAAAACCTAAGAGGAGCTATCTAACAGAAGAACAAAAAAAGAAAAACTGCCCGCAGGCTACCGTGAGAAAACATCTCAAGAAGACCGGCCCGCCTTTCATATGCCCACGCAAGAGCACAGCAGCCGGATACCAAATACAATGACAGCCCAACCAAAATCAGCAGCGAAGGGGGCTGCACATCAACATCTTCAAAGTCAACAGCAGGTGTAGCAAGATCCCGACCAGTTCCTCGAAGCTTAAAGTCAGCATGGGATTCAGCTTCTCAAAAGGCGCCCTGCAGGCATATGGCCGACCTGCATACCCACCAGCAGAAACAAATAGTTCAGCATGCAGATTTGCAGCCAAACAGGTTCCGAACACAACAAGACCAGCTTCCGAAGAGCAGCCTTCAGTTGGGTTTCATCAGCATCAACACCGCATCACAGACCATGGGTTTCATCATCATACACTTACAACAACACTCCCCACACCATAGCAACAAGGCACCCAATACCAGCATAGCAAAAAACATCAGCATCACAACTCCTCATCGCACCCAGCACCAGCAAGAGTGTCCATGCAAGCCAGCTCAACCACCACCAACAGCTCTACCATCATCCAATACCAACAGCAGGAGAGGCACTCCTATTTGCAAATTGATTGTGGAGTTCAGCCCAAATCAATACTCTAGGAGGCAATGCAGAAAAACAGAGTTCCAAGAAACCAGCAACAACGCACCAAAACAGTCCCAACTCCAAGAAGCAAATCTTCCAATATCGAAGCCGATATTATTTCAGTCCCATACCGGATAGCAGCAACACTCGCACTCCTATCAGCATCGGGCCAATAAAACCAAATGGACTGAACCCATCACCATCATACACAAGCATCAAAACACTACACATCCTAGCAACATCGGTAGTAGCCATACAGCAACATAATTCAACAGATCCAAAGACACCCAGAGCCTCAAGACGTGACTTTACATAATTCACACAGACCCAACTCCTTACCATGCCAGCATTCTTCCAATCCAATATGCCCAAGCGGAGGAACAAAAGACAAAATGCAAAGCATCCATAGAGAAATCAGCCTGCGCGAGACAAAATCGATCCCGGGAAATACAGGGGCAGCACATGTCACCCAATAATCTGCATCATATCCCGCGCCACCCACCGATACCATTACGCCCACTCATCACCAGCTCATTCCCAAAGCAAGATCGGCATAGACCAAACGAAGTAGCCACAATACACGGATATCAAGGTACGAGAGACAACAACAAGTTCCAATACTCCAAATTCCCATCTAACCATAAAGAAATCAGCACCTATCCATCGAAAAAACCCCACATTTCCTGGATACAACCACAGTTCAATCAAACCCAACTCGTAAACCTTGCCAAACATCCTTCCACACCAAAATCAGCAACCACGGGCAGAGGCTACATCAGATTAGAATATCCCGGTGCATGCACATGCCCATCTACATGAACAACCAATCAGCATATCGGATGGATCCAGAAACATCCTTTGGCACCCGTGTTTTAACTCAAAGACATTCAATAAACAACATGAAATGCAACACCCAAAACTCAAAGATCATCACCTCGTGAGCCATGCCAATGATATCAATCCGCCCAAGCATCACCGGCTCATACCCCATTCATTCTCGTGAGAACATTCCAATACACCAAAACTCCACTAAAAGGGATCATCACTTATCCAATAAAAAAGCACCAAAATAGCAGTCAACCAACTCCCAACCAGCCCCGGCAGATGAGCCGGGCCACCCAAAATAAAGACACACACTCACACACTTTTTTTTTTTTTTGAGAGGGGGAGGGGAGACAGAAGGAGGGAAGGGGACAAACAGGCGAGACCGCCTCACTCCAAAAGAAGCAGAAGCAGCAGTCATCCAATCGAAACTCATTATTCATTTTCAATCTTTTTCATATTTTCTTTTCCATCTTTCTTCATTTTTCCTTAACTTGCTTCATTTTTTTTTCTTTTCCTTAACCGCCTCACCAAGGTCGTTACATAGAGAGTGAGAACTTAGAGAGACGTTTAACCTGCTTCCACCTACTCTGTTGACTTTCTAGAAAGGGAAATGGAGTAAGAAAAGAAGTACTAAGTAGATAACCTACCCCCACCTACTCTCACCAACCCATTGCCTATAAATATTGGACTTAGGAGTTAGAAAAAGAGTTCAAAAATATGAGATAGAAACACGAAGGAAAAGAAAGAGAGGGAGAACTTCATGCCAGATTTGAGTAAGGAAATTCATAGATTAGGCAAGTGCACTCTATACTTCATCTTTAGCTGTTGCTAATTCTTATCCGAATCTTTCAAGAATTATTGTTCTAATACCCTTCTTCGCTATGTTTATACATAATGCATATCATGATGATTGTTTTATCAAGTTTTACGAAGGAAATTCATGTTTAGTTTATATGATATGCCTTACATTTAGAGTTTTGTTCCACGGCTTATGCTTGAAAGTTGTTAGATTTCCTTCTGTCATTCGAGTTCGGCATTGCAGTAAAGCACGAAAAAGTTATCTTGCATGACATCAGTTTGTTTATTTAATGATCTCATCTGTTTGTATATTTGCTCGCTATTTGTAAAAGTAAGTTTGCTATTTAAGGACTTCAGTCATTTGAAGCTCAAGATTTTGATTTATGATAGTTGAGTAGTTGTAGGTCTAAAATGTAACTAATTTTGATTTATGATAATTGAGTAGTTACAGGTCTAAAATATAGCTAGTTTTGATATACAATGGCCGAATAGTTACTGGCCTAAAATGTAGCCAATTTTAATATATGATGGCCGAGTAGATGTAGGCCTAAAATGTAGCAAGTTATGATAAATGAAAGTTGCTTTTGGATTTAAATTCGTTTGAAAATCAGTTCTCATGAAAATGTATTTGACTCATGTTTTATATTCCTGTATGTCGATGCTCTCATTTCCGTTTCTTTTGATTTCCTTTCGAAGTTATATTTATGCATGCCTTTGCTTATTTGTACATTGTTAAGTAATCTACTCTTTCCTTACTATTTTTCTTACCTTCAGACGAATAAGATTTCATGCCGGACAAGAAAGTGTAGAGTCGGATGGACTAACTAGGCAGGAAGGCCGATCTGGATACATGTAGCAGTAAATGATCAACTTGATGTATTTTTGGTCATTTTGGAGACTTTTGTAAAATGATTCCATTGTATAAATTAATGGATTATTGTATGCTTCCGCTTTTTTTTTTTTTGATAAGTAATTCCGCTGAATTTAACGGTTTGAGTAATTTTGGTTCCTAGTGGCATCCCATTCGTTAAAGGCTCCTTCCTATAGCCGATTGACCTAGATAAGGCCGACCGAGAATCTTGGCCGGCCAAGTTGTGGCCGACTTAAAAAGTCTAGCCGTTTGGATCATATGTATGCTATTATGATTAAATTATATATGATTATTCGTATTCGCCTCATTAGTATTTGCATTGTGATATGGACGAATGAGTGCAATTGCCCAGCAAGAGCTTCGGTTCGTTACACTTAATACGAACATTGAAGGAGGTCATTAGAGGATTATGACTCATTCCGTTACACCTTGAATCATCCCATCCATTAAATTTGACATCCTAGCCATCATGGCCAAATATTCATCATTGTGGTCTAATCTAGCTACTTACCAAAAAAAAAGGTGGCCTAATCTAGCTCCTTGACTTTTTGACATTTTATATATATATCATGCAGCAAATTTCAAATATTCACATCCTTAAAATTATCATGTCCCTAATCCAAACTCTCTTTTTTATTTGAAATTTACTAAGATTCAAATAAAAATTCAAAAGCCATGTTGGGCATGAATGAACCAAATCCAAAATAGTGACAGACTACAAATCACAATGGATATAAAATTTAACTGAATTAATCCTATCCGATTTCTAAATAATAATAAAACTTGCTCAAAATCTAGTGAAACCCTTAAGGAAAAATATCAACTAAAATCTAAACCATCACAATATCAAGTCTATGCAAATCTAAATAATACAATATTCCTAGATATAAATGCAAATTGCTACAATCAAATTACATTGAACCCAAAATATAAATCCCCAAAACAAATCAAACAGAATTTTGAATACAAAATCCAAATACAAATATAACTAAACCAAATATTTAAATCATCCTTTATTAAAATCCTATAAGTATTCAAAACGCTCTAATTTAAAAGAGGTTACAAGCATTTGCACAGTATGAGTTAAATACTTTATAAGTATATATAATAACAAATATATATGCACAAATAGAACAAAGGAAAACAAAATAATAAAACATGTGTAAAATTAAGTATATGTTAAAAGTCTAAACATGTGAAATATACTTACCAAAAAAAAAAAAAAAACATGTGAAATATCTAAATATGCTTAATATCCAATTGAGAAATGTCTAAATATGATTTTTCTTTTACATAAAATTCATAATCAATATATAAACACCAAATAGTTTAGATTTTGAAATCATCTAAAAATCCAAATATCATAAATTGAATGGCTTAGAATTCCAAAGTCTAAATCTAAAATTAGAAAAATTCAAATATCAATTAAAGCCTGCAAATCTCAAAAATTGAGCATCTCAAATATCAAATCATATTTGAAAAAAATCTCAAAAATCCAAATGCATGCTAAAACAAGAACTAAAGGCAAAAAGACTAACTTTAAGGAGGGGATGCAGATATTTTCAATAACTTTAGGCAAAATACTACTATTTATATTCATAGTAAGCATTCTACATATTATTCGTCTGGGTAAAATAACATTTCCCAACCTAGAGAGAGAAGCTCTCGCTTCTCTCCTCATTTTCAAACTTCGAATTCAAAATTTGTATTCGATTTTGGTCGCGTCTTCTACAACGCCTCCCATCTGGCGGGGCGGCGCCGGAGTCGGCCTCGGCCGGTCTCCTGGTGCCTAGCCCGGCCGTCTCCCATCTCTCCTCCTCTTCTTTTCTCCCGTCGCGAGGCCCTCTTCTCTTCGCTAAGTTGCCTTAGGCTTTGCCTTCTCCGGCCGGGTGGTGTCGTTGCCGGCCGGTCTCTGGCTGGGCCCCACCGGTTTCTTCTTGGTTCACTTCTAGACACGCTTTTAGATCCGGATGGGATTCGTGTTTCGGGTTTAATCGCCGCGAGCTGATTGTAATGTTGGTTGGCTTTTGAGCTTCTCGAAGGTTCCGGCGCTCCCGATTGTCTTCGCTGCCGCTCCGATGTTTTTCTCCCGAGTTTCGCTCCCTGGTGGTCGGTTTGGGGATGTTTGATCGCTCTCGGATTGAACCGAATGGAGGGGTACTCAAGAACCGGCCGAAGATCGATTGGTTGATTGTCTCCTTTCGGGTACAGTAAGGTCCTTCCTTCTACTATTTTCTTTGTGGCTTGGAGTCCCGTTTTAGGTGTGCGGTGGTCTCGGAGGGTCTGGCCGCTCGATGTCACCGGCCGTGCCATTTCTCGACTCTCATATGTGCGCGAGCTACTCTGCTTTTTTCATTTGGCAAAGTCCAATGAATTTTGAGTAGTAGTCCTTCTGGATTGTTGTGGTCTGGGTGATTTCGCCGGTTTGTTGCTATTCTTGCTTTGTGCCTTCTTTTCGGTGGGATCTTTGTCTCATATCGAAGGAATCAAGGAGCCAAATGTCCTCGGGTGTTGCTCGTCTGCAGGCTGTGTGTCCCATTTGTTGATGGGGTTTGGGAGCCCATGTGTTTTGGGATTGGGACGATTTGGCCGAGGGATGAGTAGTAGGCCGAGGTACCGTTTGGTTACTAATCTTCCTTCCGGTTGAGGGGTGCCCTGTCTGTCATTGTTCTAGTGTGGTGGGATTGTGTTGCAGTCCATTGGACTGCTATTGTCTCGACTAATCTTTGCCGGGGTGTTATTCTTTCTTGCTTTGCAAACTCTCGCTTGGACGCAATGGTTGATGATCCGTTGTTGGGTGCATTTGATCCTCGCTACGGTGGGTTTTTTGTGAGCCCAATGGCTCGAGGTTCAATCAATGTAGGCGATTCTGCAATTGCCTTGTGGGTGGGTGGATTTCCTCACATTCACGATGTAGAAGGGTCTTGGTTTGGGTACATTTCTTTATGAAGTGGTTGAGGTCATCTATCTTTGTTGGAACCATATCTTTGGTGAGAGTTGGGTTCATTTAAGCGGAGTTCGGCCCAGTGGTTAGTTACACTTACGCCTTCCCTCTCCACCCAAGTTCGAATCTCCGCGGAAGCACCGTGTCTTGAGCCTCCCTAAAAAATCCTTCGGGATTTCTAGGGTATGGGGCCATGGCGGTGGGGCGATCACGTTAAAAGCTTACCCTTACCACGTTTTAGTTTTTGAATTTCAAATTTGAAATTCGATTCGCAAGAACCAACCTCCCGTCTCGGGTGGGCGGGGCCGTCCATGGCCGCCTCCTCTCTATTCCTTCTCTGTCCACTCCCCCGTCTATTCCCATACCTCCGCTCCATCGAAATCCGTCTCGCACTCAAAAACCTCTTCCCCGATTCTTCCTTTGCCTGGGAACCAGGCGCCCCCATCGACCTTCGCCGGGTCTTCTCGTGCCTCTTCCGGGCTTTCTCCCGGTCACCTCTTCCCTTGTGCCTCATCATCTCCTAAAGCACCGTTATCTTGACCCCATCTCCTTCCCCTCGGAAGGACTACCCTCGGATGTCCCGCTCTCTAAGGATTCGATTTCGTCCCCAAAGGCTTTGTCCAAAGCCCCTCTAGTTGGGCTGAAATCGTCCGCAAAGATAGCCGTGAGGAGCGTTTTGAGCCGACATTCTTCCCTTCGGTGGGTGGGGATGCTTCATCCATTTTCTCCTCCGCCGAAGTCATTGCCCAAGGTCGCTTTCGGCGCTTCTCTCGGTTGGTTTTTTCCGTGACTCTCCCCCTCATTTCTTGGCGGTCAAAGCAATTGCAAACAAAATCTAGGCCGATACGGCCTCACCCACTCTGCCAAAGAACGACGAAGGTTATTTCTTCTTCCGTTTCTCAACGCAGAAGATGTTGGAAAACCTGTCTTCGTGCTTGCCCTTGACCATGGCTGGTAAGGCTATTTTCCTCAAATGCCGGAAGCCGGGATGCAACTTAATAAGGATATTCTCAAGCGTTTTCCCATCGGGATCAAGCTCCTCAATCTGCCCGATTGAGTATTGGACTCCCGTACGGTCTCGGGCGGCGAGCGTCAGTAGGCATTCCTCTCCAACTCGACCCACGAATCAAGCCGTATGGAGAATATATCCTTTGCAAGAGTCTGTGTGGGAAGTGGAGTCGATGGGCCATTTCCCAAACGGTTCTCCATTAAAGCTTGTCATGATTCGGATCCCATTGAGGTAACGGTGGAGTATAGGTGGCGGCCTATAAGATGTTGCCGTTGTCGTCGTTGGGGCACGATGAAGCTCAATGCCGCCCCAAGGTTGCTAAGCCTCCTTCCGGGTATTTCCCATTCCAAATCTCTTATGTCGACCCTATGGTTAATGTCCTGCAGGCCTCATCCTCTAGCCATGGGACCGTGGATTCTGTTTTGGCCCCTTCTCGTCTTCTCCCCTCTCCCAACCGATGACCAAGGTTCTTTGTGGACCTCGGGGTGGTGGTGATAGCGGCCCCATCTATGAGGTGGCGCTGACCCTCAATTTCCCCATCTTTTCGTGTCTTCCCCTGGTTTTCACGGTGTATAGTAGAACCGCCCCTCAAATAATGGTTTTGTATCCCGGACTCCCATGAAGTTTTTTTACCCCGCTCCCCTTTGCATGGCCCCCCCCTTGTGATTCTCTGCGTTGGAGTCAAAGGATGAACCAGTGTGCTCGGTTGGCCCTCTACTAGCCACGGACGTTGTTCTCGTCCACTTTGGGGTCGGTGGAATATCTGTTGATCCAATCCCTCCGTTAAGGAGGTATCATGGTCACTGTTAACCGTGGATCCACCCCATGCCAATTGGAATGGCTGTTCCCGCATCCTCTCCATCTCGATTATGAACACCAAGAAGGCCCTATGGAGTCCTCCGGATGTTTGGATGATCCCCTTCATCCTCGGATGAAGGGCTCGCCCCTAACTCACCGGATTAGGGTTTTGGTCATCACCACTTGGACTTGGATGAGTTTATGCTTACTCCTACCTCTATTAAGAGGATATCTTTGAAATACTCCTCAAACTCCCCTTTGGTTGATGAATTGTCGGGTACTAAATCTGAATGGAAGATTTCTAAGTCAAGAAAAAGAAAAAATGACCTCTCGGAGATCCGGGCTGGCTCGGCTCCTAGGAGCCTACTGGAGCCTTTTTGTCTCGGGTCTTGCCTGCAGGACCATTTTTGTGAGTGTTTTTGTTCATGGAGAGTTGTTGTGGTGTGTGCGATGACATTTGGCCGCCTCTCTGATTGGTTATATCGGGCCGGCTTTGCTTCAGCCTTTGGTTTTGCTTTTAACCTTCCCCGGGTTGATCTCCTGTTGTTGAGCAATGCTGCCTACGAACTGCTCTCTATTTGTCGAGGAGTGGGCCTCTATTTCTACGAAGTATGATGGTGTCCTATTGGTCATACACTGGTTTGTCTCGGTGGTTGGGGCTCCATTCTTTGGCTCTCTTGGAGCCGGAGGACCGCCGCCTTATGGTTTTGTTCCCGCTGCAGCAATTTTGAAGTCGATGTAAAGTTCTTTGGATCGTATGGCTCTCTGGATCCTCCCTGTCAATGTTGAGTTCTTATTGAGCTGGCAAGGTGGATCGGTTCTCATTGCCGTTTTCATTGGGCCGATCGCCATCCGTGAAGGACACGATATCCTGCCAAAGCTTGATGCGGGCGTGCACCTTGTGTAGTCGAGACCGATGCCCTTGTTTAATGCTCCTGGCATTGTGAATATTGCTGGATTCGGTTTGGGCTATGTGCTAGCCTTGGAGTTGAATGAAATTTCGCTTCTCAATGGGCTCATGCCGATCTTTGCCGGGCGGCTACCGCACTTGCTCAGTGTTCTTTGTAGCACATGTTGATGTTCTATACGTCGAACTGCTGATCTAGCTTAAAGGCCCTTGGTCTTGTATGGCATTTGTCTGGTCTTGGGTCTCGAGAATGTGGATGGCCCTATCCTTATATGGTCCTGTTAGCATCGGTATGGTGAGTCTTTGATGATGTTGATTGCTTGTTGGGACGGGTTCTTGAATTTTGGATGGTGGAAAGTTCTTGATGTCTTTGGTTGTTGCACTTTTCGGTTTGATCTTTGACCGATCAATGCCGATCCTCGCGGGATGTATTTTGACTCTTGGTGGTTGAACTGCTCGACAAACTGCGTTGCTGTTGCTTAGCATTGAGTTTGTTTGCTGCTTTTCTGCAGATGGTGTCTTGACTTATTTTGACGCTTTTCAAAGATTCGATGGTGTATGATGCAGACTGGGCTGAACATGAAGGCGGTGATGTCGAGTCTTCTAGCTTTTCACCCTCACCTTTTTGTGCGGTTGGCATGGATTTGATTTCTTTGGAAACATTGTCTTCTTCTTTGAAAAATACAATGCTTGGCCGTTGATTCTCGCGCTGCTGCTCTGTTCATCTCCGATGGTGATGGCGATGACAATCCGCCATTGCGCCGGCTTCCATAGCTATGTAGATCTCTCGGATCGGGATTCTTCTATGTTCTTTGCGGGGCTTTTTAGCGCCGGCTGTTTTGTGTCATTATATTTTTCATTTTCTATAGGTCCTGTGAGAACGTTGGTCTCCTTGAGATCTGTTTTGTACTTCCAGATGTACTTGTCGCTCGGGGTATGCCCCAGCGGTTTATATTTTACTCCCATGTTAAAATATACGGAGTTAAAACATTAAATTTGTAAATTTTTTCTCCCAAAATCCAATATACTTACTTACCAAAAAAAAAAAAGAGAGTCAGTTGCAAATGTTGTTCGTTTGCGTGGAGGTGGAATGGCAAAGCTTGTCCATATCTCGAGGGGCTCTTCGATTTCATCTCTCCCGCTAAATGCTGCAATGGTTTCTTATGACTTTACCGCTTGGAGTTGGCTGTATGGAATTGGTTGCAATTATGGACTCGGGAGTTGCCTCCTTGTGCATGGAATTCTCCCTGTGGGATTGGCTGCTGAATTGCTGCCCCCTGGAAATCCATCATGTATGCTGCAAATGGCATTGGCTTTTTGGAGCTTGGAGCCAAATTTTATTTTGTGTTGTTGCTGCTATTCAACAGCCGAAGATGGTGTTGATGGTTTCAATCTTGTTTACGATGGAATTGTCATATGTTGTCGTTTCGGTAATCGTTGTCCTCCTAGAGGCATTTTTGCATTTTCAGATGTACTATCCGCTCGCGGTATGCCCTAGCGTATTATGTTTTATCTTCAAGTCAAAATACTTGAAGATAAACATATTTTTTGCACTAATTTTTTCTCCCATTAATCCAAAATACTTACTTACCAAAAAAAAATAATTCCTTATAGATAGGATCAAATGCCATTTTCTTTTACTACCCATAAAATAGGTGTAGTCCTCAATTCAATTAAAATCTACTATGATATCCAAATATATTGTTTCATTTAATTATTTATAATGATTCCCAAAAAAAAAAAAAAAAAACAAATCAAGAGACTATAACAAAAGGATCAAAACGTTTAGTCTCTGTATGATAAGTACAAAACTTCTACTCAATAGAAAGTACAAATATAAAATTTTTTATCTTGTGAGAAAATAAAATACCAAATAAAATATTAAAATAGAATCTAATATGAAGTGTATTCATGGACATCACATACAAGGACCAAATACGCAAGTTCATGACTTTTCCATTACAAACAAAATAATAAATATATTATCTCTAAATATTTACTTATTTAATAAAACATGAACAGACATCCAAATCTTTCGGTCAATGCAAATAAAGTTTCAAAACTTTCGGTGTGCATGCAATAATATTTAAAATAGAAATGCTAAAAGGCCACATGAATGAATATCCAAATAAGAAGCATAAATAAATCTCAAAGTATTATCTCTCCTCTCTTTTCACCCTAAAAGTATGAACACTTTGTGTAGCTATACTTTTCTAACCCAAACGGTGCATGAGCACCAATTATGTACATATCAGGCATCGTTCCAAAATCTCATATACGCACAAGCGTTGCATTAGCTATGGCTTTGAAGCCTATATTCTGTATAAATTGTAAGAATCAGGATTTGATGACTCATAATTCGGTAAGCTAAACTAATATATGTAAAATTAAGATTAATGAACGATGAAAATTTAGAAGCCTGGAATTCACCCTAAAATGCAATAAAAAAAAATTAATTGATAAAATAGACTTCAATTCCGATTAATAAAAGATAGGACGAATGATAATGAAATAATTTAGTTAATGAATCATCAATCGATTAGCAATTAAATTATTTTCGATTGATAACAAGATAATCCGATCACTGAAATTACACCCAATTAATAATCAAATTTAGCACTGTTGATTAAATTTAATATAAATCAAATTAATTAAGTAAAATTATATATATTCCAACACACAAACACGCACAGCTAAAATTCTGATAAATTTAGCAAGTAAATAACACATGATAGCAGCTACTCGGCAACCCAAAATTTTCAATAATTTCATCAAGTATTCAAACCATACATAACATAAGAATCCCCTACACACCTGGCAACATCATACTAAGTTAAAATTTCAGAGGAAATCAAGAGAGAAGACACACACGTACACGAATGCCTTGGAAAAATAATAAAGGTGCTGATTTCATACATACCTCACCAATAATTAAGTAAAAGTTAAATTTAATTCATACATGGCATAAGAATCCTTACACACATGATACACATGGTATAAAATTAAACACTTTTTTTTTTGTTTTTGTTTTTTGGTAAGTAAGTATTTTGGATTATAAGGAGAAAAAATTATAAAATTAATGTTTTATCTCCAAGTATCTTGACTTGGATTTAAAACATTTAAAAGCTAGGGTATACCCCGAGCAAACGGTACAAAGAAAATACCAAAAAAACCTCTAAGAGGACTACAAGTAACAGATAACAACAAAAGTAGTCTGAAAAGACTCCTAAACTGACACACAAGCATATGCCAAAGTGCTGCCACCAGCTCACCAGGATAGCCACCCAAAAAAGTGCAGCAGCCGGTCCGAACCGAGCCGATTGCCACACAGCATACCCCATCAGGAGCGAGCCAGCAGACACCAATGCCACACAGCTCATCTCCAATCAACTGCCAAAGCTTCAGCACATCATCATCAGCAAACAAGACAAAGAGCTCAACACTTGAAGCGAGAATAGTAATCAGCATCCAAGAATTGCTACACGGGCACAGCAGCGTAAACAGCAAAAGCCGCAGTCACGTTAGTAAAACACGGGTCAATTCGACCAACTTGGCATCGAATGCATATACATCTGCTCAGCTTCAGCCACAACAGCTCCAAAACAGCAGAGGGCCAACCCAACATAATGCAGAACGAATCAAATAATTCCTGCATTCAGCAAGAAACCACAGCGTTCAAGAGCCCATACTGCATCACAATGAGGCGAGCAGCCTCAACAGCTATAGCATCAGCATACAGCCAGCCCCAAGCAGTCCCAAGATACTGCCAGCATACAACAAGACCCATACATCAGCCAGTACAGCATCAGCAGGCCCAGCTTGTTCATCCCACGGGAGATCAGTACGCCATCATCAGCATGGCTGCAGCTGCAGCCAATTCATCCTCAGCCTTCCAAAATTTGCCAACAACAGGAGCAGCAAAATTTTCCTAGCGTATAAAATTAAACACTTAATCAAAATTTCAAAGGATGGAAAATTTAAAAAAAATAAAAGAAAAGAAAAGTGGGACACGGCCCCTAGGAGGACAAGGAGTGACCCGGTTTCCACCAAATTTCCCTAAATTGTTTACCAATTAAAATTAACCAATTAAAAGCTAAAATTTGGCATAAAAAGAGGAGAGACGCACGGCATAATAAGGGGCTAACACATATTAAAAATATCACCAATTAAATAAAGGAAAGTAGCAAAGTATGGAAGCCCTTAAATTAGTCAAGATAACTAATTCAGCATGGGAAAGCAGCCAAGAGTTTGCCAACAAAATGGATATGTGGCAACTTCAAATTAATTTAGGGATGACTAACCACGTTTTAGCAAGAGAATAAATAAGAGAAAAGAGGAAAAAAAAACCATAGGAAGCAAAAGGAAAAATAAAAAAGAACAGAGGGAGAAAACAAAATTGAGGGAGTGAGTACCAGGTGAGGACTTGGGAGATCAGATTCAAATTCTCCTTAAATCAGGCAAGAATACTGTTCCCTATTTGATTTGTTAAACAATTATTGTTATCTGCAAGTATTATCGTCTCAAGACTCTAAATTCATGCCGTAGCCATGCTAGATTAGTCAAAAATCAAAATCGTCATATAAAGAATCAGTTATTGAATTTTGCTAAACTTTATAGATGTTTCAATTTTTACATACTATATTTCATCAATTCATCCCATGAAATTTATGGAGTAAATACTTTATGATATTGGTTAAATCACCATATTTTTGTAGTAAAATTATTCCATATAAAATCGTCCGGTTCAATGGAAGTAAAGTTGACTAGCATACTGATTTGGCTGGAAACAAATCAATTACTAATACTGATATTTAGCCGCTATTTTTTCTAACTTTTTAACAAGTTTAAATTCCATAAAAATTAATTATGACACTTTAATTAACCGACAATATGTCATAAAATTGGTAGTAAAATCACTTTTAAAAATATGATTGATTTAGCCTAAGGAAAGGTATTCGCCACTGAACTAGCTAGAAGCAGATTTTAGTACCAAAATTTGTGTATAACTTTGAATCGGATGAGTATAATAAAGATACGTAAATATAAGACGTGATCAATTATACTTTTAGAACACAATTAATTTTTCATGAACGTTGATTCCACTGCTCTTGGCTCTGCCCCCAGCCTTGGCTCTCCGTCACTCGATCCTCGAGGTGGGGACCCAAGATCGGAAAACAATATTAGTACCTTGAAGAGGAATATTTTAGAGTTTCGCAAGCAGCTTATTAGCCCTGCAGCACATGGAACGGAGGTCTTTTATGATGACCACGACAATCCCACTCATGACTTTAGGCTAAAACCCATCTTAAAGAAACCAAAGAACCCTAAAAAGAAATGTTCTCCTTCCTCTCATCATCATGGATAGAGGTGCCTGTTGGATTAGCTGAGCATATCCACCTGCAGGGTCTCCGTGCTGACTTCCTATGCTGTGTGGGTGATGTTTTTGCTGTAGGTTTCCATACTGTAGCAAGTGAGGCTGCCTCCAGCCCCTGTAGGTATACAGACAGTAGTCTTTTTTTTTGATAAGTAAGTATTTTGGATTATAGGGAGAAGAAAAAATTACAGAAACTATATTTTATCTTCAAGTATTTTGACTTGGATTTAAAACATAAGAAGTTAGGGCATACCCCGAGTAAACGGTACATCAGATAATACCAAAATAGCCTCTAAAAGGACTACGTTCAATAGAAAACAACATAAGTAATATGAAATTATACAAAAGCATCTCGCAGAGCAACGTAGCCCACACATTCCGGATCCAGCTTCAGCCCTGGACAAAACGGCAACAACCCAGAAAAGTATAGATCAAGCTTCTCCAAGCTCAGCATGACACCATCCGGATACAGCCAAGACTGCCAAAGCACCAATAATCAGCATTACAATTCCAGCCCCCACACCCTGCCACACTGCAGCCGCAAGAAACTGAAGACAGCTTCATCCCCCATGCTTCAGAAGCACCACGCAGCAGGGCTCACGATCGCACCAGTACAATCACCACCCTGCCGGTTAAAATAAGATGCATATAGACATCACAGACCACCAGCAAACAAATGCAGTGCCACACCCCATCAGCATCCATGCAATAACCGCATTATCACCCATCAATAGAGCTGGGCCAGCAGAATACCATCCACAGCCCCACAAAGTTGGCAGCAGGATTATACTAACACCAAGCAACTGCACAGCAAACCATCAGAACAGGACCCAGTCCCACCAATAGCCATGAGAGCCAGCAAACACAAGCCACATAATGCAAATCAGACCGAAAGGCACTAGATCGATCTGATGCAGCATTCAGCAGCCCATCTCATAAGTTTTCCAACAGCGGCAGGGCTCTAATCAAGTATGCAAAGCCCACCAGCACAGATTCCTTTAGCAACAACAAGACCCCAGGAAAAAAACACAGCCTCAGTTCAGCCCCAAACAGTCCACCGAAACCAGCAAACACCAGCACTATCCAATGGAGCAGTGAAGGTGGAAATTCCAGCTTCGTGTTCAGAAGCCTACATGCAACAGCTGGGCCCAGAGAAACAGCACAGCATATCACAGCTGCATCAAGGCCAGCAGTATATTCCAGCGAATTTAGCAAACATGGAGGGAAAGGCCTGCATCAAGGCACGAAACCCCCCACACCCAAGCCTGCAACTGCAGGTATACAGACAGTAGTCAATGGACCACGAAGCTAGATTGCAGCCTTTTGACTGCTCCGTGTGGCTGGAGTCCGGTCGGTTGTTGCACTATGTAATGCGTTGATGAAGTTAGCTGTTGTGTTGCTTATGTCTATAGAACAAGATTGCGGGCTCGAGTAGAGTACGGATTTTTTTTTTTTGGTAAGTAAGTATTTTGGATTAATCGGAGAAGAATTACAAAAAATTATGTTTTATCTCCAAGTATTTTTTTTTTACTTACCAAAAAAAATCTCCAAGTGTTTTGACTTGAAGGTAAAACATAAACGCTAGGGCATGTCCCGAGCAATTTTTTTTTGGTAAGTAAGTATTTTGGATTAAATTGGAGAAAAAAATCCAGAATCAATGTTTTTTCTCCAAGTGTTTTGACTTGAAGAAAAAACAAAGGCGCTGGGGCATACCCCGAGCAAGAGTTACATCAGAAGAAATCAAAGGTCTCTAAGAGGACATCTAATTACAGACTCCACAAAATAAAAACGTGCACAAGACACCGATAACAAGCCCAGCCTATCTAGTTTCAGCTCAAGCCAAAACAGCATCCAGCAGCACAAGCCAAAAAAAAACAATCACCTACCTAAAGGGACCACCAACCAAAAAAAACAACCAGCAGCTACAGAAATCACCCACAGCTGCATCAGAAGTGGCAAGAAGAGGGTCAAGGTCCAGACCCGCCCACCATGAACAACAGTCCAGACCCACCATCAGTCCAAACCCGATCACAGTAGCATTCCGCCTGCACATCATCGCCAGCCATGAACCAGCGCATCAGGAAGAAATATCAGTTCCATTCGTGACCAACCCCATCAGTAACAGGACCTACATAGATATCCCGGCCTGCAATGACCAACAGATCGCATCCAGCCAGCAGCAACATATCCAGCGCCTCACAGGCTTCAACGCAATCAATCCACATCAAAATAGCAGCAAGGAGGAAACTTCAATAGAATCAGGGCCCCCCACTGCTTCAGTTTCAACACCTGCCGCCAGCAAGACCAAGAGCCACCTCAACATTTCCAAAACCACCACCAACAGATGGCTCCAGCAGCAACTTCAGAGCTCACTCAGCAGCAACCAATTTAATTAGCATCAACATCTGCTGCAGAGCAGACTGGGGTATCAAAATCATTCAACAGCACATACAATCCCCATTACGCCAGAGTTCATGGGTATCAACCATCAGAAGCCCAGCCGTACAAAGGAAAATTAGCACCCCGAGCAAGTGGTACATCAGAAAACAAAAGATCTCAATGAGGACACCAAACGACAGGCTCAACAGAAACTGAAATTTATACAAAAAATAGGCTCAAGATCAGAAGACGAGATCAACCAAACAATCATCTGCTCAAGCCAAAAGAGAACTGGAAATGCAATGACATGTACATCAGATAACTGCCTCTCGCACCTACATAGAGCCATGGGCACACCGGTCCAACAAGCAGCAGCAAGGCCCGAGGAAACAAATTCCTCAGCTTAAGTCAAACATCCCTGTCGCAGGAAGTTGGCAGGAGGCATTAAGAGAATACAGAGAGCAAGGAAGGTCCAACAGCTTGGAAATCGGGACCCGTCAGCCAAGGAACAGCATCAAGGGCGATATCAACATCTCCATCCTCAAGGCCGCACTCAGCCGGAATGAAGCAAGGCAGCCAGCATTCCACTCCAAAATGCCACGGTTTGTATCCATGCCAGATAACTCGATTAAAAAGCAGCGAGAGTAAAATATCAGCATTGGCAGCACCGATTCCAGGAACAGGGGTATAGGCAAACTGTTACATTTGCTGTGAAATAGTGCAACACAAAATTTCTCATCCACCCAATGAATTAAACCCGGCACAGCAATGAGGAACCCAAACTGAACCAGCATTGAAGATCCCAAGCCAGGGGTCAAGCTGTCAGCATCAGCACAATTCTGGATGGCTACTGCCCAGACCACAGCAATACCGAGACATCTCCAACCGCAGCACCCAAAACCCCAACAACAGCACATTCCTCCAACCACAACCGTTTGCCTCGTGGATCAATATCAGCACCATCGTGTCATCAAGGCGGCAATGGAACCCCATGGGACAGACATTCACCTTTCTACAGCATGCAGCACCCCGCAAACTAGAAAAGCATCAGCAACAAACACCTGCAACACATCTCCACAGAACAACTTGCCTGCTAAAAACCGTGTGCAGTACAATCCAAGCCTCAAAGAAGCATACAGGCCACACCAGTATAGATATCCTGCACCAGCAACACCATCTCCTTCCGTCAACCTGCATCAAACTTCTGTAACCCAAATACCAAAGGCAGAAGGGGAGTTTCAAACAGCATTAGCCACACAATTCAATCCCACCACTCCGCCTAGAGAATGCCAGAAGAGCATCATAAATGTGGCAAAACCATCCAGCCCGAAGCACGGCCACATACAAAACGGAGGAGCATCATATGCAACATTTGTACATCGGTAAGCCAACACAACATACCCCCATGCCCAGATTACTGATACATGCCATCCAGCAACACCCACATAAAGTAACGCCAATGCATTTGCATCAAAATACTTTTTTTTTGGTAAGTAAGTATTTTGGATTAATGGGAGAAAAATAGTACAAAAAATTTATGTTTATCTCCAAGTATTTTGACTTGAAGATAAAACATAAGACGTTAGGGTATACCCCAAGTGGACAGTACATCAGAATATACAAAAAGGCCTCTAGGAGGACAATGTTTACCGAAAAGAATATGACATTTCCATCATAAGCAAAATTGAACACAGCATGCATTAGGCGACCCATATTCGGCATGCTCCCTTTGGGACCCGGCAGCACCATTTTCTACTTGAGACCATAGCAAAGAAGAACACAAGAGAGTCCTAATCTCCAAGGCTTCAACCTCATCAAGTAGAGCCCGATACCACCGCAACCGTCCGCTGCTCCTTAACCTTCCGTAACATCTTTTTTTTGGTAAATAAAACTCGTGTTAAGTGTAAGCTTTTATAGTGATCGGCCCCACCGCACTCGCGCCCCATAATCTTAAATCCCTTGCGGGATTTTTTGGGAGGCACAAGACACTCACTTTGGTGCTTCCGCGGGGATCGAACTTGGGTGGGGGAGGCACACTTCCGTGTGTTTAACCACCAGGCCAATTCCGCTTGCAAACCGTGGTAGGGTAAGCTTTTAACGTGATCGGCCCTACGGCCATGCCCCATACCCCAGAAATCCCGAAGGATTTTTAGGGAGGCTCGGTACCACGGGTGCTTCCATGAGATTCGAACCCGGGTGGAGAGGGAAGGCGTAAGCATTACTAACCACTAGGCCGAACTCTACTTCGGCCCTTCCGTAACATCGATGCTCGGCCAAGATACAAAACACGAACCAAGATGCTCTGCGCCATCAAAAGTCGGGCGCAAAAGACCGTGTCCCAAAAAGACAGCTACAGGCTATGTCACAACAAGACCAGCAAATACACAAAAGGACCAACATCAAAGTCCTGAACCGCAATCACCTGCAGTTGGTGATGGGAGGCATTGAACAGCCAAAAACACCTTCACAGGGAAATGTATGATGCCAAAGAACCAGCACCTATCCAAAGACCGGGCCAACATCGTGGACACAATCCAAACTTCCACGGCCATTAAGGACATGCAGGCAAGATAAACATTCAAGACGCTGAATAATAAGAACATGTCAAGGCCATAACAGGTTTCAACAAGAAGAACACAATTAACAACCGAATAAAACCTCGGTCATCAACTCAGCCCACAGCCCGCATGGTCCCAATCCATAAGCACACGCCTCCCCCAACCCAATCATCAAATGGGACACACCGCGAGAGAAAATTCAGAGCAACACCGTGAGGATATTCGGTGCGTCAATTCCTTCAAGATTAGCGGACGACCCACAAAAGTCGCTGCCGGCTCAAAGAGGTAGCATTTTGTCGGCCTTGATCGAATCTTCAGCCCCTATTGGCAAAGCGCCACCGATTCTTCAAACCAATCAAGGAATTACACTAACAACTCAACCCCAGCACTATCTTCAGCTTGCCAATCCAGCAAGAAACTCACGAGATCAGCAAGGCAACAACAACAACATCAAACTGGTCATAGGCCGGCCACCACAACAAAGCCGTCTGCATCCACTACCCCACTAGCAGCAGCAGCTATGAACCGCCAAAAAGCCATTCTGGGCAGGCGGTCTGAGAACACACCAATGGGAACAGCAAACGCAGATAGCAGCCAAAGCAAAATTGTTGCAAAGCAACAACAAAGAATAAACCGTTTGAGAGGCTGCAAAAGCAATCCGAAGGACCGCAAGATAGACTCACCACAATAAAGCAACAAGTCGACCAAAGACCACCTCAACCAAGAAAATTAGCAACCAAAAATTTCACCGCCAGCAAAACCCTCGGCCAAATGATCCCGATCCATAAATACACGGGTTTCCCAACCCAATCAAATGGGACATACAGCTAAAGAACAAACAGAGCAGCACCATATGAAATTCGGCTGCACCAAATCCTTCAAGCGGAGACAGCAACCCACGAAAATAGTAAGAGGAAGGACCTTACCGCAACCGAAAGGAAACACTTAACCAATCAGAACTTCGGCTAGCTCTTCAGTACCCCGCCAATTAGTTTGAATCCAGAGCAGAACAGCATCCCCAAACCGACCACCAGGAGCGAAACTCAGGAGGAAGAACATCAGGTCGGCAGCGAAGGCAATCGGGAGCACCGAAACCGGTGGGGCCAGCCAGGAGGCCGGCCGGCAACAACACCACCCGGCCAGAGAAGGCAAAGCCCTAAGGCAACTCAGCGAAGAGAAGAGGACCCCGCGAGCTAGCTGAAGAGATCAAGAGATGAGAAGGAGAAGGAGGGGGACGGCCGGGCGAAGCAACCAGAAGGCCGGCCGTAGCCGGCACCGGTGCCGCCCGGCCAGATGAGGAGCGCCGCAGAGAGAGCAACCAAAATCAAAATTGTGGTAAGGGTAAGCTTTTTAACGCGATCGCCCTACTGGCCATGCCCCATACCCCCAAATCCCGAAGGATTTTTAGGGAGGCTCCCGATTACGGGGGTTGTAGCGGAGATTCGAACCCGGTGGAGAGGGAAGGCGTAAGCGTTATTAACCACCGTGCCGAACTCCGCTAAGAAACTGTTAAGGGTAAGCTTTTTATAGTGGATCGCCCCACCGCACTTCGCGCCCCATAACCGTAAAACCTCATGGGATTTTTTTGGGAGGCACAAGACCACTGGGTGCTTCGGGGATCGAACTCAAGGGGAGGCACACTTCCGTGTGTTTAACCACTGTGCCATTCCGCTCGGCAATCGTGGTAAGGGTGCTTTTAACGTGATCGGGCCCCACGCGCCATGCCCCATAGCCCGTAAATCCCGAAGGATTTTTAGGAGGCTCAAGTCTCACAGGTGCTTCCGCGAGATTCGAACCGGGTGGAGAGGGAAGGTGTAAGCGTTACTAACCACCAGCCGAACTCCGCTTCCGCAAAACCGTGGTAAGGGTAAGCTTTTAACGTGGTGGCCCCACCACTTCGGGCCCCATACCCCGTAAATCCCAAGGATTTTTTAGGGAGGCTCAAGATTTCAGGTGCTTCCTGCAGAGATTCGAACTCGGGTGGAGAGGGAAGGCGTAAGCTTTTTTTATTTTAGTAAGCAAGTGTGTATTTTGGATTAACGGGAGAAAAATTACAAGAAAATTATGTTATAACTCTAAGTTTTAGACTTGGAGTTAAACATAAAAACTAGGCATACCCCGAGCGACTAATACATCGCAGAATACATTCAAGAAACCTGCGAGAGGATGGAATCGACATAAAGTAGAAAAAGAACAACGACATTTTACAAAAAGTAGGAACAACAAGGTCTTTGCCCCAAACCAAAGTGCATCCCAAGAACAGAAGAAGATATCTTCCATTACGGCCTCGAGTCCAAACCGCACCTCGAAGTCAAATGAAACCGCCACAAAGTCATAAATCGAGGACCGAAATGGAAAACGACGATTAAAACGCCGGAGACAAGTCAACTAAGCCAAGAGTCAACATCGGCGGTTGAAAGCGGCTTGAAATCGCCCAGAAATTCAAATCAGCCATAAGTCTGAATCGCACACAACACCGGCTCCCGTGCATAAACGAAACCGGCAAGCAGCCCAAAACCGACAATTGAGATCGGCAGCTGAGTTCCAAATCAGGAAAAACTACCAATCGCGCTGCGCTTTACACGCCCATTCCGGCATTTGGGATGCAATCGGAAGCTACGGCGGTGAGATCGGCATATGGGATGCAAATCGAGATCGCAATTCATTTTGAAACCCAAACAAGCACTTGAAAACGGTGATCGGCATTGGTCTTAACCTCAACCGAGCGGTAGATTCGGATTACGCCATAAACACAATCCATACCGCATTTGACCCCTGCGGCACGGTTTGTAGTTCCATATGAAACCGCATAGATTCCATTCCTAGAAACCACGAAGATAGAGTGCATAGCACGGGAAGCTCATTCCACGCCAAAAAAGATTTCATTCCGCAACACCTAGTGCAAAAACGCCATTACACAATCGAAACTACAACCGTGGTCTCCCTTCCGTGGGTTTCCACCATAACAAAGAACCATCAAAGATGAGATCGATATCAAGCTTCAAAGAATACATCGGCTGGGCCTTCAGCGTCCAACAAGGCAGCAGAAAACATCTCAAAGATCTCTTAACCGTATTCCTCCTCAATCAAAGGAAAAACAAGATTCAAGAATTTCACCAGCCTTCCACAGCACTCATCCTCGAGAGAGCACCAATACCCGCGAGGTATATGCATACAAGGTCCACACTCCAGCAAGTCGACCGTGCAAACCAGTGAAAGATCATACCATTATACTCCAAAGAGAAAGAAGCCCACTACCAGTGAGATTAACCGGAGAGCAATGCATAGGCAAAGATTGTTTAACACCATGGGATCATCCAGAAGGATGCTAAAGCAAACCCAAGAGTTGAAGCAAAATTCAGCAAAGATCACCGACCATCAGCAGAGAGGCGCCCATATGTCCACAAAGAAAATCACAGAATTCCTTGCCCAAAGATACCAAGCAAAAATACGGGGTCCCATGAGCGGGACCCAGCCAAAACTTGCTCATCAAAGATGCTCCTAAGAGCCGAGGCACCTGGATTTCCGAGAGGCTAATCCATGGATCATCTAGAAAGATGCTAAAGCAAACCCAAAGAAACGAGCCAATTTCAGCAGCATCACCGACCATCAGCATAGAGGCGCCCATATGCCCACAAAGAAAAAAACACTGAATTCCTTACCACAAAGATACCAAGCAAAAATACAGGGTCCCATGAGCGGGACCTAGCCAAAACTTGCTCCATCAAAGATGCTCCCTAAGAGCGAGAGGCACCCCGGGATTTCCGAGAGGCTGATTTTTTCTTTTTCTTGACTTAGAAATCTTCCATTCAGATTTAGAACCCGCCAATTCATCAACCAAAGGGGAGTTTGAGGAGTATTTCGAGAGATATCCTCTTAATAGAGGCGGAGTGAGCAAATACTCATCCAAGTCCGTGGTCATGGCCGATCCCTAATCGGTGAATTAGGGGAGAACCCTTCATCCGAGGATGAAGGGAATCATCCACCCATCCGGAGGACTCATTAGGCACTCTTGGTTGACAACCGGTGAGGGTGCATGAGCAGCCAAGTCCAATGGCGAGGAATAGGCCAAGATACCACCTTAACCGTGGAATTGAATCAATTGACTTTCCCGGACCTCAAAGGGGTCAAGGCATCATCGAGGCCTGAAAGGGGCAACCGGGCAAGCTAGTTCATCATTTGACTCAAAAGCGGAGGAGTCGGTGGGGGCCATGAAAAGGGAACGGGTAAAAAACTTTGAGGAGTCTCGGGATACTGCACAATGTTTGAGGGACCAGATTCAGAGAAACCGCAAGCCCAGGGAAGACACTAAATGAAGGGGTATTGAGGGTCCGCACCACCACACCACCGGGGCTGCTTTCACCACCGCCCTTTGGCCCACAAAGATAGCTCTCCGGTCATCAATTTGGGGAGAGACTTCATCAACGGATGGAGGCTCGACCGAGATGCCCCAAAGATCCTCATTAAGGAAAGGAATGGAGGAGGAAGAACAAACAATCATCAATTGTAACAGAGAGACCGCCACAATTATTCTCGACATGATCGGCTGTGACGGAATCATCACGTTGAGAAAAAACCGAGAATTATTATTGGCTTTCTTGGGACAGACATTTTGCTTCCAAATGACCAATTAGATTACAACGAGCACATCGAGTGGGTTTCTAGCTATATGCCACTTTCACCACGAAGTTGTATCAGCAGAGGGGGATGGGTGAATAGCAATAGAACCTGGGAACGGCCCGTCAACTCCAACTTCCACACAAATCTTAGCAAATGAAAGGTTCTCCATCCGGCCAAGACGGGATCAATCAAGAGGAGTCCCAATCGCACAGCCATCCAGCAAAGGCCAGCATGGGTCCACAGTTCGAGTGGAATATTTGACATCTTAATCTAAATAGGGAACCGTTTATGTTCCTCTCTAGACAATTCCATTCCGGCGAGCGGCTGAGGAAGATGGGCTTGCCAGAGAATGTCCGTGGACCGGCGCCAAGCATTTTGCCAACATCTCTTCGAGAGGGAAACGAAAGAAGAAAAACCCACCTTCGTTTCCAAAGAATTTGCTTGATTCCAAACCGAGCCCATAATTTCATGGCTCTGCCTTTGACAGCCATATGAAATGGGGTGGCGATGTTGAGAAAAAATAGCCCACCGAACGGCCCCGAAGAGGTTACTTTGCTCAATGACTTCAGGCGGGGAAACAGAGCACCGTCCGAGGACGCCGAGACATGGGGAGGGAAGAACTTCAACTTCGAGCATAGCCCCAGAGCCATCCATCTTGACAACATCGGCCAAGAGTGGATTGAATTGAAGCAGTGTTGACAGATTTGTCAATAGCGAGCATTGGGGTCGCATGGGTTAAGGAGGAGGAGAAGGGTGAAGCGAGATGGTGTTCTCAAGAGCCGGGCAGAGTACGGTGAGGATGGAGGATGGGGGCGAATGGGGGAAGCGTGCGGGTGACTGGACGAGGAGGCGAGACACCGAAGGAGGGGCAGAGAGGAGGCGGCCATGGCCGAAGACGTCGCCGGGCGCCAAAGACGGAGGAGCGCGGTCGAAGACGGCGCAGAATCGATTTTCAAAATTTGAAAATCGAAGGTAAGAGAGAAGGAGGAGCTTCTTCAAAAGACGGACAAAGCGGACGGTTAATAACGTTAATATGCCGAACTCCGTCAAAAACTGCATGGTAAGGGTAAGCTTTTAACGTGATCGGGCCCCGCGCGGCCCCATACCCCGTAAATCTTGAAGGATTTTTTAGGGAGGCTCAAGACCACGGGTGCTTCCATGAGATTCGAACCCGGGTGGAGAGGGAAGGCGAAGCGTTACTAACCACAGGCCGAACTCCGCTCGGCAAAACCGTGTTAAGGGTAAGCTTTTATAGTGATTGGCCCCACCGTACTCGCAGCCCCATAACCTTAAAACCCCTCATGGGATTTTTTGGGAGGCACAAGACCACTTGGGTGCTTCCGCGGGGATCGAACTCAGGTGGGGAGGCACACTTCCGTGTGTTTAACCACCGTGCCAATTCCGCCGCAACCGTGGGTAAGGGTAAGCTTTTTAACGTGGTGGCCCTACGCCGCCAGCGCCCCATACCCCGTAAATCCCGAAGGATTTTTTAGGGAGGCTCAGACCACGGGTGCTTCCGCGGAGATTCGAACCCGGTGGAGAGGGAAGGCGTAAGCATTACTAACCACCAGTGCCGAACTCTACCGGCCCTTCCGTAACATCGATGCTCAAAGAAGATACAAAACATCAACCAAGATGCTCTGCGCCATCAAAAGTCGGGCGCAACAAAGACCGTGTCCCCAACAAAGACCAGCAGGCTATGTCACAACAAAGACTAAAGAAATACACAAAGGACCAACATCAAAGTCCTTGAATCCGCAATCACCCAAAAGATCCGGTGATGGGAGCCGTGAACAGCCAAAAACACCTTCAAGCAGGGGAAATGTATGATGCCAAAGAACCAAAGACCTATCCAAAGACTACCAACATCGGGGACACAATCCAAACTTCCACGGCCATTATGGACATACGGGGCAAGATAAAGATTCAAGACCCTGCGCTGAACAATGTGTAACATGTCAAGGCCATAACAGTTTCAACAAGAAGAACACAATTAACCACCGAATAAAACCTCGACCATCAACTCAGCCCACAGCCGCATGGTCCCAATCCATAAGCACACGGTCTCCCCAACCCAATCATCAAATGGGACACACCGCCGCAGAAAATTCAGAGCAACACAGAGGATATTCGGATGCGTCAATTCCTTCAAGATTAGCCAAGGACCCACAAAAGTCCCTGCTCAAACAGAGGTAGCATTTGTCGGCCTTGATCGAAGCTTCAGCCCTATTGGCAAAGCGCCCGACCCGATTCTTCAAACCAATCAAGGAATTACACTAACAACTCAACCCCAAGACTATCTTCAGCTTGCAATCCAGCAAGAAACTCACAGATCAGCAAGGCAACAACAACAAGATCAAACCTGGTTGTGAGGCTTGGGCCACCACAACAAAGCCGTCTGCATCCACTACCCCACTAGCAGCAGCTGTTGAACCGCCAAAAGCCATTCCGGCGGCAGCAAATCAGCAGAACACACCAATGGGAACAGCAAACGCAGATAGCAGCCAAGCAAAATTGTTGCAAAGCAACAACAAAGAATAAACCGGCCGTAGGCTGACAAAAGCAATCCGAAGGACTGCAGCATAGACTCACCACAATAAAGCAACAAGCCGACCAGCACCACCTCAACCAGAAGAAAATTAGCAACCAAAAAATTTCACTGCCAGCTGCTCAGCCCTCAGCCAAATGATCCCAGTCCATAAATACACGGGTTCCCCCAACCCAATCAAATGGGACATACAGCTAAAGAACAAACAGAGCAGCACCATATGAAATTCGGCTGCACCAAATCCTTCAAGCGGAGACAGCAACCCACGAAAATAGTAAGAGGAAGGACCTTACCGCAACCGAAAGGAAACACTTAACCAATCAGAACTTCGGCGGCTCTTGAAGACTCCCGCCAATTAGTTCGAATCCGAGAGCGAAACAAAGCATCCCAAACCGACCACCGGGAGCGAAACTCGGGAGGAAGAACATCAGGTCGGCAGCGAAGGCAATCGGGAGCGCCGAACAGTGGGGGGCCAGCCGGGAGGCCGGCTGCAACAACACCACCCGCCGAGAGAAGGCAAAGCCCTAAGGCAACTCGGCGAAGAGAAGAGGACCCGCGAGCTAGCCAAGAGATCAAGAGATGAGAAGGAGAAGGAGGGGGACGGGGCGAAGCAAACCAGAGGCCCGCCGAGCTGCACCGTGCTGCCTCCCCACGAGATGAGGAGCGCCGCAGAGAGAGCGACCAAAATCAAAATTGTGGTAAGGGTAAGCTTTTAACGCGATCGGCCCTCGCTTCCCGCCCCATACCCCGTAAATCTCGAAGGATTTTTAGGGAGGCTCAAGACCACGGGTGCTTCCGCGGAGATTCGAACCGGGTGGAGAGGGAAGGCGTAAGCGCACTAACCACCAGGCCGAACTCCGTCGGCAAAACGTGTTAAGGGTAAGCTTTTATAGTGATCGCCCCACCGCACTCGCGGCCCCATAACCTGTGGAAACCCCTTTTTTTTTTGGGAGGCACAGTACCACTTGGGTGCTTCCATGGGATCGAACACAGGTGGGGGAGGCACACTTCCGTGTGTTTAACCACCGAGCCAATTCCGCCAGAAGAATCGTGGTAAGGGTAAGCTTTTTAACGTGATCGTCCCCCACTGGCCGGCCCCATACCCAAAGAAATCCCGAAAGATTTTTTAGGAGGCTCAATTACACGCAGGTGCTTAGCGGAGATTCGAACCGGGTGGAGAGGAAGGTGTAAGCGCGTTAACCACCGAGGCGAACTCCGCTGCAAAAGCGTGGTAAGGGTAAGCTTTTTAACGTGGATCGGCCCCTACAGCCGCGACCCATACCCGTAAAATCCGAAGGATTTTTTAGGGAGGCTCAAGATTACCACGGTGCTTCCATGAGATTCGAACTCGGGTGGAGAGGGAAGGCGTAAGGTTTTTTTTTTTTTTTTTTGGTAAGCAAGTGTGTATTTTGGATTAACGGGAGAAAAATTACAAGAAAATTATGTTATAACTCTAAGTTTTTAGACTTGGAGTTAAAACATAAAAACTAGGCATACCCGAGCGACTAATACATCATGTATACATTCAAGAAACCTCCGAGAGGATGGAACGACATAAAGTAGAAAAAGAACAACGACATTTTACAAAGTAGGAACAACAATGATCTTTGCCCCCAAACCAAAGTGCATCCCAAGAACAGAACAAGATATCTTCCATTACGGCCTCGAGTCCAAACCGCACCTTGAAGTCAAATGAAAAGCCACAGGTTGGCAAATCGAGGACCGAAATGGAAAACGAAAATAAAACGCCAGAGACAAGTCAACCAGCCAAGAGTCAACATCGGCGGTTGAAAGCGGCTTGAAATCGCCTGAGAAATTCAAATCAGCCATAAGTCGAATCGGCACACAACACCTGGCTCCCATGCGCAAACGAAACCGCAAGCAGCCTAAAACCGATTACGCAATTGAGATCGGCCTGTGAGTTCCAAATCGGGAAAAAAACTACCAATCGCGCTCGGCGCATTTACACGCCCATTCCGGCATTTGGGATGCAATCGGAAGTTACGGCGATTGAGATCGGCATATGGGATGCAAATCGAGATCGCATTCATTTTCAAACCCCAAACCGCACTTGAAACCAGATCGACGGTTGGGTCTTAACCTCAACCGAAGCGTAGACCGGATTACGCCATAAACACAATCCATACCGGCATTTGACCACTGTGCACCGGTTTGTAGTCGACATGAAACCGCATAGATTCCATTCCCAAGAAACCACGAAGATAGAGTGCATAGCCCGGGAAGCTCATTCCACGTCAAAAAGATTTCATTCCGCAACACCTAGTGCAAAACGCCATTACACAACCGGAAACTACAACCGTGGTCCCTTCCGGGGTTTCCACCATAACAACAACCATCGAAGATGAGATCGGTATATCAAGCTTCAAAGAATACATCAGCTTGGCCTTCGAGCGTCAACAAAGGCAGCGAGAAAACATCTCAAGATCTCTTAACCGTATTCCTCCTCAATCAAAGGAAAAACAGCATTCAAGAATTTCACCGCCTTTCAGCAGACTCATCCTCGAGAGAGCAGCACCAATACCCGCGAGGTATATGCATACAAGGTCCACACTCCAAATAAGTCGGACCGTGCAAACCAAAGTGAAAGATCATACCATTATACTCCAAGAGAAAGAAGCCCACACAGCCACAGATTAATCGGAGAGCAATGCATAGGCATTGTTTAACACCATGGGATCATCCGGGAAGGATGCTAAAGCAAACCCCAGCAGAAGCAAAATTCAGCAGCATCACCGACCATCAGCAGAGGCGCCCATATGTCCACAAAGAAATCACAGAATTCCTTGCCACAAGATACCAAGCAAAAATACGGGGGTCCCATGAAAGCGGGACCCAAAACTTGCTCATCAAAGATGCTCCTAAGAGCGAGAGGCACCCCGGATTTCCGAGAGGCTAATCCATGGATCATCTAGGAAAGATGCTAAAGCAAACCCAGCACATATAAGCCAATTTCAGCAGCATCACCGACCATCAGCATAGAGGCGCCCATATGCCCACAAAGCAAAAACACAGAATTCCTTACCCACAAGATACCAAGCAAAATACGGGGTCCCATGAGCGGGACCTAGCCAAAACTTGCTCCATCGGCATGCTCCTAAGAGCCGAGGCACCCCGGATTTCCGAGAGGCTGATTTTTTCTTTTTTCTTGACTTAGAAATCTTCCATTCAGATTTAGAACCCGCCAATTCATCAACCAAAGGGGAGTTTGAGGAGTATTTCGGAGATATCCTCTTAATAGAGGAGTGCGGAGTGAGCAAATACTCATCCAAGTCCAGTGGTCATGGCGATCCGGAATCGGGTGAATTAGGAGCGAACCCTTCATCCGAGGATGAAGGGAATCATCCACCCATCCGGAGGACTCATTAGGGCACTCTTGGTTGACAACCGGTGAGGGTGCATGAGCAGCCAAGTCAATTGGCGGGAATAGGCAAGATACCACCTTAACAGTGGGAATTGAATCAATTGACTTTCCCAGGACCTCAAAGGGGTCAAGGCATCATCGAGAGGAGGCCGTGAAAGGGGCAACCGGGCAAGCTAGTTCATCATTTGACTCAAAAGAGGAGTCGCGGTGGGGGGCCATGAAAAGGAACGGGTAAAAAACTTTGAGGAGTCCTGGGATACTGACTAATGTTTGAGGACCAGATTCGGTAGAAACCGGCAAACCAGGGGGAAGACACTAAATGAAGGGGGTATTGAGGGTGCGGCACCACCACTCGGGGCTGCTTTCACCACCGCCCTTTTGGCCCACAAGATAGCTCGGTCATCAATTTGGGAGAGACTTCATCAATGAGATGGAGGCTCGACCGAGATGCCCCAAAGATCCTCATTAAGGAAAGGAATGGAGGAGGCAGAACAAAACAGAATCATCAATCAGAATAAGAGACCGCCACAATTATTCTCGACATTCTGATTTGGAGCGAAATCATCACGTTGAGAAAAACCAATTATTATTGGCTTTCTTGGACAGACATTTTGCTTCAAATGACCAATTAGATTACAACGAGCACATCGAGTGGGTTTCTAGCTATATGCCACTTTCACCACGAAGTCAGATCGCGGAGAGGGACAGGTGAATAGCAATAGAACCGGGAAGCCCGTCAACTCCAACTTCCACACAAATCTTAGCAAATGAAAGGTTCTCCATCCGGCCGAAGACGGATCAATCGAAGAGGAGTCCCAATCGACCGGCCATCCAAAGAAAAAGGCAGTGGTCCACGGTTCGAGTGGAATATTTGACATCTTAATCTAAATAGGAACCGTTTATGTTCCTCTCTAGACAATTCCATTCCGCGACTGGGCTTGAGGAAGATGGGCTTGCGAGAGAATGTCCAGGCCAGCTCAAGCATTTTGCCAACATCTCTTGAAGGAAACGAAAGAAGAAAAACCCACCTTCGTTTCCAGCAATTTGCTTGATTCCAAACCGAGCCCATAATTTCATGGCTCTTGCCTTGTGACCATGAAATGGGGTGGCGTGTTGAAAATAGCCCACCATGAGAATGGCCCCGAAGAGGTTACTTTGCTCAATGACTTCCGCGGGGAAAAGCAGAGCCGTCCGAGGACGCCCGAGACATGGGGAGGAAGAACTTCAACTTCGAGCATAGCCGAGCCATCCATCTTGACAACATCGGCCCAAGTGGGATTGAAATGTTAGCGTGGATGATTTGTTAATAGCGAGCACGGGGGTCGCATGGGTTACGGTGGGAGGAGGAGAAGGTGAAGCGAGATGGTGTTCTCGGCAGCCCGGGCGAGTACGGTGAGGATGGAGGATAGGGCGAATGGGGAAGCGTGCGGGTGACGGACGAGGGAGGAGACACGAAGGAGAGGGCAGAGGAGGGCGGCCATGGCGAAGACGTCACGCCGCGCCAAAGACGGAGGAGCGTCTCGTCGAAGAAGGCGTAATCGATTTTCAAAATTTGAAAATCGAAGGTAAGAGAGAAGGAGGAGCTTCTTCAAAGACGGACGAGCGTAAAGCGTTACTAACCACCGTGCCGAACTCCGCTCGCAAAAACTGGTAAGGGTAAGCTTTTAACGTGGCCCCACCGCTTCACGGCCCCCTACCCCGAAATCTTGAAGGATTTTTAGGGAGGCTCAAGACACACGGGTGCTTAGCGGATATTCGAACCGGGTGGAGAGGGAAGGCGTAAGCGTTACTAACCACCAGTAGAACTCCGGCCGCAAAACTGTGTTAAGGGTAAGCTTTTATAGTGGCCCCACCGCACTTTCATGCCCCATAACCAGAAACCCCTTGCGGGATTTTGGGAGGCACGAGTACCACTTAGGTGCTTCCATGGGGATCAACACAGGTGGGAGGCACACTTCCGTGTGTTTAACCACCGTGCCAATTCCGCCCGGCAAGCGACATGGTAAGGGTAAGCTTTTAACGCGGGTCGGGCCCCAAGGCCCCGGCCCCATACCTAAATCCCGAAGGATTTTTTAGGAGGCTCATTGACACAGGTGCTTCATGATCGAACCGGGTGGAGAGGGAAGGTGTAAGCGTTACTAACCACCCAGCCGAACTCCGCTTGTGCAAAATGGTAAGGGTAAGCTTTTAACGTGATTTGGCCCCACCGCCCGCGCCCCATACATTGTAAATCCCGAAGGATTTTTAGGGAGGCTCTTCTGCACGGGTGCTTCCGCGGAGATTCGAACTCGGGTGGAGAAGGAAGGCGTAAGCGTTACTAACCACCGGCCGAACTCCGCCAGCGCAAAACTGTGGTAAGGGTAAGCTTTTAACGTGATCGCCCCCGCTTCGCGGCCCCATACCCCGAAATCCGAAGGATTTTTTAGGGAGGCTCGATCACCACGGGTGCTTCTGCGGAGATTCGAACCCGGGTGGAGAGGGAAGGCGTAAGCATTACTAACCACCAGGCCGAACTCCGGTTCGGCCATTTGCATCAAAGTACATCCCCTTTGGATCAAAGCAATGCAGCAAAAACAACCGCATTCCACAACCAGGCAAACCATTTACAACAATTGCTACTGCCCCAGGTTCCATTTCAGAAACCTCTAAACGTCAGATCAGCTCCACATCCAGATCAAGCACAGGATGCCATCAGACTACAAACAAGGCAGCATCAAAATCCGAACCATAGACCCGGATTCCAGCAGATCCAGGGATCGTAATCACTCAATGCATTCTCCCAACAATCGAATGAATCCAACACTGGAAACCCAAGCCATCCTAGCGGCAGCAACCACGAACACAGCGCAGAAAAACAGATAACAGGCAAGAACACCGGACACCACTTAAGGCAAGAACTACAGATTTTTTTTTTTTTTTTTTTTTTTGGGGGCGGGGAGGAGACAATCTTTGAGGAGGCAAACAGAATAACGAAAAAAAGGACACACTAGTCAAAACCGGAAGCCTAGCCCACAAAAAACAAGCCAGACCAGGAACCTAAATTCCACAAGCTCCAAAAGGGGAGAACGACAAAGCCATGGGCACAAAACTAGCAAAGAGTAGAGTACGGATTTGTGCTTGCTTCCTCGGACCGAGATGGAAATTTTGCTCAGCCGCATTGTTTTCAAGGTGTATGCTATGGGATGAGCTCCTTTTGACCGAGGTACTTTATGGCCCAGGTGGTAGCTATGTCCGAGTTATTGTTGTTCTTTGGTTGGATGTATGTGGAGTTAGCCTTCTGAGGTGCTATAGATATGTCCAATCCGGTTTCCAGCGTGGAAGCCTCCCTGGTCATCCTGGCTCCTTCTTGCACAAGATCTGAGAATCCTAGATTACCAGGTTGCCTGGGATGATGGATAGGATTGTGGGTTGTGACCTCTCCACACATGTTACCGATTTGGTGGTTTGGACCTTCTTTGTCTTTTCATCTTTCTTGTTTATTTTTGTCTCGTGACTTGTTTCAAGGTGTCTGGGGAAAACCCCAACGTCTTTGTTCTAAATCGAAGTCAGCAAAACACTTGATGAAAGAATATTGATCTATATTCTTATCAAAAAAATAATTAATTTTTCATATTTTATCCTTCTTATCTTTAGGATGTAAATTATGTATGATTATTTATATTTACGGACCAAGACCAGTAAGCCTCATTAACTAAAGGTTCAAAAGAATGAAAAAATAATCATGATACTCTATATGATCTAAGGCCATGAGAACTCATTCTAGACCCAACGGAGGGGTCATCTACATATCATGCCTGTAGACGGGCCAATAATGATACTTCCTATTTCCTCGGGGTACCACGGCAGTCTTCGTTCTTCCACAATAGTATCATAAGGCACGTCAAGGATATCATCCACTCTAATAAGCAACCAGAATATACGGTCAAGGTAATCTTAGAGTCTCCACTATAATATCAATGGCATGCAAGGAGATATTATCCTATAAATACAAATCCATGGTCCTGGTTTTATATTTTTTTAATTTTTGAGGGAAGGTCCACCATACTTGTTTCACATAGTTCTCACACCGGGAGATCGAATTATTCATATCACATATTGTGGCATTCTCTCTATATCCTTTATAATTCTCATATTTTTTATGGGCTTAGGTCTTCACATGACCTAAGCATATACACAATTTAATATAAAACTTAGAACAATTAGAAAATCCGTACCATATCGGTTCACTTGACTTTGGAGCTTCCGGACGATAATGCTTACACAATTGCTTAACACAATACTTTTCAGAGTACACAATTAAACATATAAAAATATATATATGCAACTTAATTAACAATTAAACGATGCGGGAATTATATAAAATTTACCTAAGCCTAGGGTGCACAGTACCCACTACAGCGAATAGTACCCGTTGTTTATCATTGGGCGATTCTAAAAATTTTGGGCATCCATGGGTAAATTACCAAGTCCAAGACATGGGTAATCAAAATCTCAAACCAATTTACGTATAAATTTCGGAGTAAATGCCTAAACGAGGTCTGGGCACATCCTATTTTTTTTTTTTGGTAAGTAAGTGATTTGGATTAATGGGAGAAAAAATTACAATTATGGATTATCCCCAAGTGTTATTCCGACTTAAGGATAAACCAAAATAGCTAGGCAAACCCGAGCACTTTAATACAACCGATGAAACCAACTAATAGATAAAAATGTTGGTATTCATACTACCCAAGCAGCCACACAAAGGCGGTTCCTAAACAAAATAAAAAAACAAACAAAAAGCCACTCAAAGGCAAGACCCAAAATCAGCACTGCAGCAATGTGAGCAATCCTGCATGCATCTTCAAAACCCGGGAGTAAACGTCCAAGGTCAGTGCGAACATCATCCATCAAAGCATCCACGATGTGAATCAAAGACGGACAAGCTAGCTGACTTGAGGACTACACCCGGTGCGGCCCCTACGAGAGGCCACAAAGGCCAGAAAGCATCCAATGCGGTATCCTCATTTCATCAATCACAGGCCAGCATAACACCATCCACAACCTCACTTCCTGCCCTCGGATGATGCCTCCTCCGGTGACCGCATTGTGGACAGACCTCACGAGACAGTAACGCTTTTACAAAGACCGCCTACAAACAGCAGAACCAAAATGCTACTTGGTCCCAATTCCAGAGGCCAAATAGATACAAGGTCGGCTCGACCTACGGTAAGCTCATCCAAAGAATAAAGTGTAATCCAACAAAGACAAGGGAACCCGACTTTCTACCTACCAGAAAACCAATGCAACCGCATACATTTGCCATTCTGTTAAGCAAAGGCATAAATTTTTAAGTCCATTATTCGAACAAAAGCGATACACCAACCAAGGGAAGGCATCGGTAAATATACCATTCAAGCATAGCACATGTTGGGGGCACAACGGGTGATGAGACTGTTCGCCCACAAGGCTAAAGCCCGAACCCGCATGAAGAATCGGCTCTTCAAGAATAAAGACTAACTATACTAATACTAAATACTTCATTGCAAGCGGGTGATTTTATGAAGCACCAAACACAAGTCCAACCAAGCCATTGGCTAGATGGAATTCGAGTAGAGAACCTCTACATTCGCACCAAGTGCGATTGACGATTGCCATCAAATGCGATGGGGCAAGATCATGTCAGAATTAAGCAAGATCAGGTTATGTCGGGGCAAAGCAATAGGCGCCACAAAGATTCCGAGATAAAGAAAAAGATAAAACTGCACAATTGCATTTTAGCAAGCAATACTGACTTCATCCATTATCATCAAACCAACAAATGGCATTCTAAATACCAAGAACATGATATATGCTACAACAGCCAAACTCATAATTGGTCTCAGCAAGACAACAAGAGTCAGGCATCAATTGAATGAGATCCACCATCAAGACTGGCCAGCCACAAAAGGCCAAGGCAAGGAAGCCGAGTCCAAGAAGGTCGAGCAACCAGCAATTCAACCGAATGGGATTACTCCCGTGCAGCGAGATACTTCAACACCCATTTAGAAGTCTTCAAGCATTAGCAAGGACTAAAGCAGGAGGATCATCACACATCGCCAACGGGATTAGCCAACTATTGATTATCACCCAACGGCCCGAAGCGTAAAAGTTGCAAAGCAACACCAAAGAAACAAATTGGCAAGTAATTGCCAAACATCGTAATCGAAGGACAGCAGCGAAAGCAACAATGATTCTGAATAACATAACCACCACAATAGAAAGATTTTGTCCGTCCGAATCGGCCCCTCCCACAACTTCCGCACTCGGCCATTACCTCCAAACCGTAGTAGCAACAGGCTACCCTAACCCATCGGCCGGATGGAACGCATCGGCAGAGAGGCATCAAAACCCGGCTCAAAGCGTCGTCCACGTCAAACCAACAAGTAGCGAGAAGCAATTTCAACGAAAATAACCCCACGTCCCACATCCAGGCGGTGAGCGAGATGAAAACCATCGCACCCTAAGGGTCTTTGCAACAAAGCGGTCTTGACCGACTCATCGAACCACATCAGATCGAAAGACACCGGGAACGAACTTTAGAAGCCCGCGAGAAGAACATACCTTGTCGGCCAAAATCTTCGAGGTGCACGAGACGACGAAAGCGTCGGACATCACCTTCCGGACCAAATGAAGGGCAAGGGGATTAAGCACAACAATAAGGTAAAACGGCAGATGCACGGAGCCACTGGGACCGGGGGCGCGCAGAAGAATAGGCGAGACGAAACCAAACCTAAAATTTCATAGCGCCAACGCGAGGGTAAGAGAAGAGGTGGAGGAGAGGGGAACGGCCGGGCAAGGCATCAGGGAGACCGGCCGAGGCCGACTCCGGTGCCGCCCGGCCAGATGAGGGACAACGCTGAAAGCGCGACCCGGGAGGATTGAATCAATTTCAAATTTCAAATTTTGAAAGGTTAGAGAGAAGCGAGAGCTTCTCTCTATGTTGCAATTGATTTCATATTTGGTTGGCTGATTGTGGCACATCAAAGACGCAGCACTTAAGACCGCAGAATGCTCCAGCACCAAGTCCCACAGCACCGTCTTCGGCTGGCAAACTTGTCTGGGCACATCCTAGGATTTCGGTGAACGGGTTTTCACAAAAAACCCTCAAATTAGATATCCAATCAATAAAGTAACATATACAAGCTATGGTTAATAATATTCTACTCCTAATTTATACAAAAGCCCCAAAATTTGGGGGCCATAACCACCCGGGTGCGGGGTTAGGGTTCGAGTGCAAAAATCTATATAAACCTTCAAATTCAGATACGAAATTTATATATATGCATGATTAAGCTATGGATATTACATATACATACATGGGTCGGGTATCGGGACAATAATACCCGAAGGGAATCAAACAAAAATTAAAAAGAACGGAAGAGAAGGGTATAGATGCACTTGCCTCGACCCGCTCTAGGATTTCTATAACTAGCTCGAAGTCGAAATCAAACTCAAAAGCCTTCGTTTGCCCGTTTCTCTCTCTTCTCTCTCCCTCTCTCTTTACCCGTGGCTTCTGCTCTACTTCTCCACCCAAAACCGCATCCCACAACGGTTATAAAGAACGAGACACAACTTTTATGCGGTCCGCAGCGAGCAGCAGGGGCAGCTGCACTGAAATCAGTGCCTACAACAGGCGTTCGAGCGCGCAGTAGGCGCCGACCTGCTAGGCTGCGCGCCCAGCACTCTGCTAGGCACTGCCGCCTGATTCTTTCCAATACCTCAAGCCTAAATGTGATTATATTAATTTAATGCCCCAAGATTACTATATTTAAAACCCGAATCATATTTATGGATTAATATTGCAAGATAATAACACTGGTTCTCAATTCCACCAATTCTCGGTCTTTGGCCCTAAAATTCGATTTTTCCCATACCCTTAGATCTCGATCCACTTATATTAACTTTTTTTTTTGGTAAGTAAGAGTTTTGGATTAATGGGAGAAAATAAATACAAGAAAAATGTTTTAACTTCAATTATTTTACTTGGAGGTAAAACATTAAGCTCTAGGGCATGCCCCGAGCAACAAGTACATCAAGGAAGAGGAGAAAAAATATTAAGAACTACCACAATTGTCATCTAATACACACGAAGAGATTCGTGGAAATCTGCGCCTAAAGCACCTAGGATAGCAAAACAAACCCAACCGACATATTCATCTTGGATCAAAGAACGTAATGGGTAGCATCGCACTAACCGGACAGCATAGCAACATGAGAGAACAAAAATCGCAGCATCTTCAATTGTAGTGGTACAACAAAACCAGCAAAATCCACATCGGGAGCATTAACGCATAAAGTAAAGGGCCAAAGTGTAGACAGCCCGATCAGTAGACGAGATCCAATAAATCCAGGCCCCATAAGACATTATGGCAATCCAGCAGCACCAAAAAGGCTTGGTCATTTCAGCATCAATGCATTCAGGATAAGAAAGTTGCACATCTGCACAGACAAAGAATCGCAGCACCTCCCGCAGCCGCCCACGAGATGCTGAAGAATGCAGTAAACCAAGCCCCGCCATCCACCAAACAGCAATCCACTAATTCCGATTCCCGACCTCCAAAGAAGACATAGCATTAGCAGGCAGCATAATCAGCACACTTATATTAACTTAATTCCTTATATTTCCTACATTTCAAAAATTGAAACCTTATAATGTTTTTCATGTCTCGATGTTAAGGAAGTATGCTCACGATACGATGCACATCATCGATTATAGTTCCTTAGCTATCAATGAAGATTTATCTTATTCGAAGGAGCCGATACAGATTTTCAATCGAAGAGACCAGATTTTGTGGAGGAACCATTCTCGTAAGAAAGCAACGCAAGAAAGGGAGGATGAGATTCGGGATAAATATCACCATTTATTTTGAGATATGTATGTTTGTTTAACTTCTAAGATTCATTAATTTCGAGTATGAAATTTTACAAGGTGAGGAGAGCTATGAGGTTCCGATTTCTAAAATATCATAATTAGGAGAAATTAAGATAATATAATCAAGATTATGGTTAATATATATGAAAAAATAAGTTTCGAAAGCAAAATGAGGTATCGGCGAGGGACATCCGCTAAGCACCTGAGGCGGTGCTAGGGGCGCCTATTCCAGCAAGCTAGTGCCTCCCAACTGGTCGAGCACTAGCAAGAGGCGCCAAAACCAGTGCACCTATGCCTAAAGCAAGCTAGCGGCTCGCTTGAGCGCCCGTTCCAGAGCACACACGCCTAATGCTCACCCGACTGGCTCTCGAGCACCAGTCTGTGTATTTAAGCGCACGCGGCTTCCCTTTTCTTTTTTTTGCACATATCTGAGAGAGAGGAGAGAGAATGCAAAGGATAAGGGAGAGAAGGAAGAGATCAAAGTACCGAGTTCGATTCCAACTTAGAGCTAGTTAAGGAAGTTGTAGATCGGGGCGAAGTAAGTACACTCATATACTTTTTTTTCTCTCGTTACACTATTTGTTCCATTTTCTTTGGATATTTTTGTTCAAATACCCATCTAAACTTATATTTTATAAAACCCATATCTTGAGTATGTATATTTGTCGATTTGGTGTCCGATTTAATGGTTCTATGCGGTGTTGAGTTCCATTGAAACCCTAGCCCCTCATCTCATTATATTTATCCGTTTATTTTGAAATTTTTGCATGATTGGGCCCTAGAAGATTAGAACCCTAGCTTACGGATGTTAATATTGGCATTTATTCATATGTATTTTATATATATTATTTTGTGTGTGTTCTAAAAATTATATTGGATACTTTTGTGAAGGGATTTATTGTCCAGAAACTCTAAAGTTATATTTGGCTCATTGTGATAAGAATTTTCTATATTCTCCAAGCATTATGTTGATTTGGGTATATATTAAGTTATGTGAAGATTTAAGCTCACAAGAATATAAAAATATATATTTGTATGCTTAAAAATATGATTATCTGTATCTATATCCAAGAATTATGCAAGAAATGAAAAGTATGAGAAGGAAATCCCATGATATGCTAAATTTTGATAAACCATTCTTCCCGAAGTGAGAACAAAGTGTTATGAATGAAGTGTGGAATTTTCCTTAAAAATTAGTGATCATGAAATTGGATTAAGGATTTATATTTTCGAGTATAGTATCTCTAACATGTCTTAGGATATTATTATAGTAAACCGAGAATTGCCTCTACGCCATGAGAGATATGGTGGCATGAGCTTTATGGCCCCGCATATCGGGTTAATGGTCTACTGATCGCCACGGGTGTTTAAATTATATGGGTAGTGCCTTAGAAGGTGTGAAAGTATACACATTTTTTTCTTTCTTAGGACGCACCGTTAGATGGTAAGGCCTATTAACCCTAATCTACAAAGATAAAGAAATTTTTATATATTTTAGAACCTAAAGGAATTTGAAATAAAATGTGAAAGAAAAATAAATTCTGAAAATGCATTTCATCATGTTTTATGTTTATGCATCTATATTATACTCCTATTCCCTGCTCTTGATTTATTTTGAATATACTATTTACTGTCTTGATTATATTGTATCATACTGAGTATTCGACTCACTCCTTATTGTTTTCTTGCTTTCAAATGAGTATGAGTTACACCTAATGAGGCGGAATAGAGATTAGTAGTTAGCTAGGCGTCGAACTTAGAGGATGATTTTGTATTTTTTTTGGTAAGTAAGAAATTTGGATTAATGGGAAAAGAATGTATTACAGACAAATGATTAACACCAAGTGTTAAATTGAGTTGAGCTCCGGCGTCTCTGTGGGGTGCTTCTTTAAATTCAGGCCGCTTTATCTCGGAGGCTGCGATTCTTTGAAGTGCTTTAGTGCCTTTCTGAGGCTCTTTGTCTCATCTTGAAGGAATTGGTGCAATAGAATTTCATATGGTCTTTGCTCTGTTGGTATGGGCTGTGTGTCCCATTTGTTGATTGGGTTGGGGGAGCCCGTGTGTTTATGGATGGGGATCATTTGGTGAGGCGAGTAAACTGATTACGGAATATTTTTTGCTAAAATTTCTTCTTGTTGAGGTGGTGCTGGTCGGCTTGCCGCTTTATTGTGGTGAGTTTAATTGCAGTCCATCGGATTGCTTTTGTTTGCTTCTGCCAGTTTATTGTTTGTTATTGTTGCAACAATGTTATTGGCTGCAATCTGCGTTGGCGATCCCATTGGTGTGTTCTACGCCTCGCTGCCGAGGAATGGCTTATTGGCGGTTCTGGCTAACACTGCTATTGGGGTAGTGGATGCGCACGGCTTTGTTGTGGATTGTCTTAGAATGGCTATGATTGGCGGTTTGCTAACTGCTTGCTTTCGTCTCTGTGCATCGGGGATCTTGCCTCTTTGTTTCATGAATATGTTGGGTAGGCAACTTGTGTCTTGCGTTCTGAATTGGTTTTTCTTGATAGTAGGATGCGGATCCCATCTCGTGAGTGAAGAAAGATGGATGCGGGATTTTAATAGGCATTTTGGTATGCTAGTTCATCTTTGCCGATGTAACATGGCCTTGATGTGGATGGGGTTTGGTCACGACTGTTCTCTCAAGCATCTTTTTGAGTGAAGATTTGTACTTAATGAGAGTGGTATGCGGCTTGCCTCGAGGTTGGTGGCCCCCGCCCTTTTTTCTTTGAAGTAAGAAGCGTGGGGTGAATGGCAGTTTTGGTAGGTCGAGGATGAATTGGGCTGGCCTTTGCAGATCTTGGTTTGATGATGGTGTCTTTGATCTCCGTGGGTTGAGTATGCAGTCTTTGGTTTGCTTGCATGCTTCAATTTGCCCACATGAAGTCAGAATCGCTTCTTTGCCCGGGTGTAGTCATTGTCCGACGCCGCACTTGCTTGTTGTTGATTCTGTTTCACATCGTGAATCTTTGATAGATGGGGACTAGATATCCTCTGTTGCCTTTTGTCTTTCTTGAACTGCTGCCTTTTTGTGATCTTGATGGAGCCTTGGAGCCAAGGTTTCAATTTTTGTTCTTCTTTGGTATGTTTTCAACAGCCGAATGTGGTCTTATTTGCCTTGCCATGCCACTGTGTGATGCTGGTTATGTGTTGGCTGTGTTCAGTCTTGTTTACGATGGAAATGTCATATTTTGTTGTTTTAGGTAAACGCTGTCCTCCTAGAGGCCATTTTGTATTTCAGATCTACTGTCCGCTCGGGGTATGCCCTAGCGTTTTATGTTTTATTTTCAAGTCAAAATACTTGGAGATAAATATATTATTTTGTACTATTTTTCTCCCATTAATCCAAAATACTTACTTACAAAAAAAAAAGATTTAACACCAAGTGTTTTTCCGACTTGGGATGAAATCAAAGTCACCGGGGCATACCCCTGATACCTCATTACAGAGAAAACAGGAAAAGAAACCTAGAGGCCTGGACACCAGAAAAAAACAAAAAAAAAACAATAGGCCAATGCATCATGAAAATGCTAAGCAACCGAAATGTATCGACTAGTTGGAGCACGACAATACCCCGAGAAACAGTATGCTCCAGCTCAGAAGAGACACAAACAAATCGCAACTGTCCTACCTAACCGCCAGCAGCAGCAAACAACATCCAAACAACAAACCGACAAAAACCCGTGCTCACCAAACAAACCAAAACAAACTGCGCAGATGAGCGGCCATCCCCCAATATTCGGACTCAGCAAAGACACCGCCGAACAAGAGCCTTAATACAACTTCAAAACAACCACCTGGTGAACATACCAGTTGTCAACCCAACCCCAACAAAACAGCAAGATGCAGGAAAAAACCAAACATAGCAGGAGAGGATCCATAACGTTCAATAATCAAGCTTTTAATCACAGATATGGGACCACAACCTACCAGCAGCACCTCCCTCAAATAGAGCAAAAAATAGGAGCCAAGCATCTCTCCTCATCAGACAACTAACAAGCTGCGATTCAACGAAGTGTCACCGGTGTTCCAGGCGGCTGGCAGATGGAATTCCATGAAATGGCAGCTGCCCGGCATACTACCAATTCCACCATTTTGCAGCGGTAGAGCCATTGAGTCGAGAAACTCAAGCATGCTAATTTGCGAATGCACCCCCAAACCATTAAGCGGCCAGGAGTGCCTGACTTGCTTCCACCTATTCCGTATTGCCTCGGTGACAAAGCTGATTAATAAACCAGCACATCAGCTCCGGGAGAATTAGTAGATCAGTAAATGTAGCATAAAAAGCCAACAATCCTGCAAGACAGCACCACCTCGGCAGAAATATTCCAGCTCCAGCACAGAGGACCAAAAACAAGGTCCACTGCGCCTACTACCGCAGCAACAAACGAAAAGAGGACTGCAGCAGGAGCAGAACTGAGTGCATATAACCAAGTCCAGAATCTCTAACCAATGTCCACACCGTCAGAAGCATGCAAAGCCACCAACCACCACTTCATGTACGAAGGACACTCCAGCACACCATGTCAAACTCAAGAAATCAGGACCAGCACCCTCCATAAAGTCACAGAATGGATTTTGTACTATATGGAGTACTTTTGTATATTTTGAGATAGATATGTATTGATATATCTGATATATTGATGATATACAGATTAGTTTAGTTCCGCTATGTATTAATGATTGTATATATTTTTGTAGGTTATTATAGTTAATATTTAGGTACCGAGTGACATCTTTTATGAGCCGACATTATATCTACAGATATGACATTGGTGCCACGAATGGATTGTGGCGTTTTTGGATCCTGTGTGTATTTGTTGTTAGATATGCACATTGTACAGGGATATTGTACATGTTTATATTTAGTTTGATAGCCATTTTACAGGTGAAACCTTACCAATTTTCGGTTAGGACGGTCTATCACAGTAGCCTTGCTATCCTTCACCAATTTTTCTTTCTTTTCATGCAATTTACTTAACATATATTATAAAAGTAGCACAAAAATAATCTAGTGTACCAAACTTACCGTAATTTAAACATGCACTTGAAGAGTAATATCTTAGGCTCATTTTAATCATACATCAAAGGACCATTATAAAGTGCTATAATACTATTTTCAGCCTTTCAAATTTTAAACTTTAATTTCGAAGTCCAATAATACAATCATGCTACTGGAACGAAATCAAACATTGGATTTAAAAGCTTAGTACATGACTTCTCAACCAATTTGCTTAATTTTTCCTTTTAAATCATAGTTGATTCCTTGAAAACACTTTCCTATGACCATGCCTTATGTGATTCTAAGTCAAGGATTTTAATAGAGAAATTAGGAATTTCCCGCAAGAAGATTTAGATAAGAAAATAGAAGATCACGAAATTACTTACCTTAATATTGAATGCTCTTTTCTTTCCTCTTTTCTTCCTCTCCTCCACGTATCCTTTCCCTTGGACTTATGGCTGCCTTCATCCTTTTCAAAACCATGAAACCAAGGAAAGAAAGCTAGGCTATCAAGTGACTAATTTATTTGCTTCTAGGTAGTTTGTCCTCCTCTAATACTTAAGATTGCATACTGATTTTCCTCCATAACTTGTCAGCTGAATCACTCTTAGTTAGCAGCCTTTAACCACCATATCCTTTGGCTTACATTGATATAGCTAACCATTCTAAACCTGGATAGGATCTGCCAAGGCCAAATTTTGGTAGAGAGAAAAGCTCTCGCTTCTCTCTAAAATTTCAAACTTCATTTGACGTTCTGGCGCCCGTGCGCGTCGTATTGTGTTTTTTTGGCCATCACCGACCATGGCCGGAATCCTGGGAGAACTACCCGTTCCTCCCCAGGACTTCGTCTCCCGTGGCACTCCCTCTGCTCATTCATCGTTGGTTTCCATTCCTAAAACCCTAGGGTGTTCCTCTCTCCAGGTTCCTCGATTGGAGTCGAATACGGCCCGGCCGACATCTGACGCCCTGCTCTTGGAGCATTCGAAACCAAAGGAGCTTCGCAAGACTTCTGAGGTTGCTGCGGCCCCCATTTCTTGGTCCGAAGTCATCCGGAAGGATTGCGAAGGCCTGGCTCCAACATTGTCTTTCTACCCCCCTCAAACTGCTGTTGGTGCTGCGGATACTCTTTCCCCCCGACTGATGTTATCAACCAAGGTAATCTTTTTTGAGAATTCACCTTGATCATCACTTCATTGACTCCCTCACACACATCCTTTGAAAGCCATCGCCAGAAAGATTTGGGCTCGATTTGGTCTCAACATATCGCCGGCAATGAAGCCGGGTTTTTCTTTTTCCGTTTCTCATCTATGGAGCTAATGGAGAATTGCATTCGGGCAAGTCCTTGGACATTCTCCGGGAAAGCAATCTTCCTTAAACGTTGGGCTCCTTGAATGCCTCTGTCAAGGACGAACACTGGCGATTTCCCATCCGGATCAAGCTATCCAATCTGGCGATCGAGCTCTGGACCAACGCCGAGGTTAAGCTGGATCTCAGTGCCATTGGGATCCTTGCATCTTGACTCCAGAATCTTTCGATTGAAAACGTCTCTTGTGCAAAGGTTTGTGTTGAAGTTGGTGTGGATGGCCCCTTTCCCGACAGCATTCTTTGTTAAACCATATCCGATTCTAATTCCATTTCTATGGTGAAAGTGGAATATAATTGGAAGCCCACCGGATGTGGGACGATGCCGATTGATAGGGCATGTTGAATCCAATTGCCGTTCCAAGATGGTCGATTGTCCTTGTCCTCCCATTTCTACCCCTGGAGATATTGTCTCGAGAGGACCTGCCGAAGCCTCCCTCTCGGAGGCACTTTGAATCCAGTGAAGGGCCCCGGGATGGACGAAGGTCCCCCGAAACCTTATGCGGGGTTCCTACGGAACTCAAATTCTGGTCACTCCTGGCTGTAGCCTCAGTTGCTACCCTTTGGGGTAAATCTGCAGTGCCATCTGGGGTTTTGATGAGTCCTTGTGATGAGTCGTTGATTGATCAAGGACCAGCTGCTGCTGAGCCTAGAAGGTTACACTTGCCTCCTACTGCAGAGGCTCTGAGGTCCAATTCTCCTCAAGGTTCTTTAGAGATCCCCATGGATTCTCTGAATGCGGTCGTTGAGTGCAGTTCTTGTCCTCAGGCTTCCTCTGGACCTGCTCCTCTCCTCCCTTGTTCGGAAACTATGCCTCGGCTTCTCAACCCTTCTGTCCTGCCAATCGTAGATGTCATCCCGATGCCAATCTCCAATGTGGATCGAGCTGATGCTACTGGGATTCATCCCAAGGCTCTTGGAGTTCCTTCCCATTGCCCGTCCCTTACTTATCTTAGTCATCAGACCTCTGGCTGTTCGCCTGAAGGTGCTGTGGCTGCTCTGCGCGATGCCCGGCAGCAATTGCTTGCTGCCTCTGTATCGTCAGACCCTCCTGAAGAACACCTCATTGGCTTGGACCCTGAATCTGATTTAGATAGTGAGCCAACTCCTTCTATTTCTCGTCTGACAATAAAGTATGGATTGTATTCGAAAAAGTTTGAAGGGGCAATCCCTGCAAGCCCTAGTGTCTCCTCTGCTGAAGTTTGTGTGGGCCGAGCCATTGACTTCTCCAATGAGAAATTCTTAAGTGTAAATGAAGCGATGGCTTTGGAGTGTGAATATTGGAAGCCATCAAAATCTCGAAAAAAGAAAAAATCCAAAAAACCAAAGGCATCCCCTAGATCCTAGGTCCTGGTGCTGGTGGGGTTTTCTGGATTTGTATACTGGCTGCTAATAAATTTTGGTCAGGTGGCTGCTGGCCTGTTGGTTGGGCTGGTGCCCCTGCCTAAGCTCAATTCTGATAGTCTCCATCTTGTTTTTGTCTAAAGCAGGTTCTACTAAACTTGTTGGATGGTGTGATGTTGTTTGCTGCAGTGTCTGATGCTGGGGTAGTGTTTCTTCAGTATTTGCTGAATTATCTCCCTGATGAAGATTATGAGGTGGAGATGTCTACTGTTGGCTGTGAGGTGTATGAGCTGCTGCTCTTGCTGTTGCTTTGGCTGGGAGTTTCTGTGGCTTTCTTAGATAGAATCCTGCATGCTGGGCTTATAGATACTGCTAGAATTGGTTGCCGAACTTGGCTTTTTGGTCCTTGCTGAAGCTGGTGTACCGCAGCTCTAGGAGCTGAAGGCTTTGATGCTTCTGTTGTCTAAGTTGTTGGACTGTGTGCTCTGGCTACTGTACAGGCACCTGAATCCTTGGCTGGTTGTGCTGGCATTGACTTGGTGTTAGTGTGCTGGCGAAATTAATGCTTGGCTGTATCCAATTATCTGAGATGCTGGAATGTGGCGGGCTCTCTAATTGTTATGCTGCTGAATTTGTAGCTGGGGTGTTAATTCTGTAATTCTGTGAGGCTGAAAGATTGAAGATGTTGGATCTTTCTGTGTGCCTTGCCACTGATGCTGTGTATGCAGTTTTTCCATCTTTGGACCCTGCTGTAGTCGTTGAGCTGAAGATCCTGAAGCTTGTTGCTGTGCCGCCAGTGTATGTGGTGCTGGATTGTGGCTGCTCCTGAACTATGATGTGGAGATTGAGGAATGATGCTCCTGAAGTTCAATGCGCTTTGGTAATGGCGGATAGCTGCAGGTATTTGTTGGTTATGCACCTAGTTGGAGTGCTGCTGGTATAGATTCTATGATGCAGTTCGTTGATGGAGCGTTCATGCTCATAATGATGTTGGAAGATGCATTTGCTGTGCTGCAATTTGCAGCTGGGGCTGCATGAAGGTGGGTTGCACGATTCTAATGATGCTGCTACCGATGTTGGTTGCTGTACGCGGGAGGTTGGATGATGGCTGGCTTCCCTGCACTGTATCTTTGCTGCTGAGTATGCTGTCTGTGCTGAGATTCATTGCGGGAGGATTGAGGTAGCCTGCTGCTGGGTGAAGATACTGGAAAATGCAGTTTTGGCTTGGTGGCTAGGATGCTGAGAACAGCTGATCCAGATTTGATGCATGGAAGAGTTCCTGATGGTGTAGATGTTTGGCTTTAGGCCAGAATCTGATTCCTCCTTATGGGAACCGATGATGCAGTGGATTGGCGTTATGAACTACCATCAGTTTGTGTCAGCAGCTGGCTGGATTCGATAGACGTAGTTGGAGCTGAGCTCCCTATCCCCATTGGAGTTTTCCTGAAAAACTGATTTTTTTGTTGTGTGTTTTTGGTGGTTTGTGTCGATTACGGCCAATTTAGATGCAAATCTAGGTGTTGTTTTTTTGGTGCTCAAGGCATGCCCTAACTCGTTCTAATCCCAAATTGACAAAACACTTGATGTTAGAACACCGTTTTGTAAATGTTCATTTATTTTAATTCATTTTACTTACTTACCAAAAAAAAAAAAAAAGATATAGCTAACCACCTAGCTAGTGGTTGTAAATATCTTGGATTTAACTAACCTACTTACACAACAATCTCCTTATACTCAGCCAAATGTCACTAGTCAACCAACTACTTCCTAGAAACTAGGATTTCTAGTAGTTAGCTCTATTTCCTCTTATCTCTTATAATATTATTGATTTTGAAAAATATTCTAGTCCTTGTTCTTCCATAAAATTCCAGCAAATTCCATTCCCAATTCATGTGGCCAAACTCTCCACTTCTAGTTAGGAAAATCTATAAGTTTTTGACTCTAAAAACTATGATAACAACTAAATAGCATCCCTAATTTTTCTCACCCACATTTGGGATAGCTAACTTCATTTTCGTTAGGGTCTTCCTACAATTTCTTTTGAAAAAAAAAATGTGGATCATATCCTTCTTATTGCAGCAACTAACTCGTAAATTTTTTACTAGCCCTTAAACTAGTTTGTTTACATAATTTTGATTCTAACAAACCTACCCTCGTATCTACAGCTAATACCACTTTATGGAATCCTTAACAACCTAATTTTAAATCCCAATAGTCATAGCCAACAGTTTACTAAAGTGGTGCTCAAAGCATTCGGTTAACATGGCTTGATTAGAAGTGATTTAGCCTTTCTATCTCCATGTAACAAACCTCCTAAATTTTAACTAACTCATTTTTGTTACCATAATTCATGACTCCAAATATACACCTTAATCACCTTAATTTCAGCCATCATACACTACCATGAGACCAATTAACCAACTCCTATTTCTTATAGCAAAATTTTTATCTCAAAGTTTTGCTATGATAGACTTTAATTCCTTCCAGCAAAAATTTAGCTAACATATTAGCACTTGTCTACTACTTAGGGTTGGTTAGGGATCCATATTTCTATGAGAAATCCTCTATTAAATTTCATAACATTATCTGTTTATGACATTACCCTTTAAAAATTTTAGATAATTTACCAAAACTTCCTAAAATATAAGAGATAATTCTAGTTGGTAATAAGTCTCAAAAGAATAATTTCTATTGTAATCTAATATGAAATAAATCAACCCCCCTCTAAGATGGTCATTTAAGACTATAATCTATTAGCCATGTAAGGTTTGGACACATGTAATTAATCAAATTACCAATTAAAATTATTTATGACTTTATTTATCTCAAAAAAATATTATCATAAATATCTAAAATATTACAACCTACCCTCCTAAAAAAAATATCATCCTCAAAAATTGACCTTAACCTTCGATGACTTTGGGTTACTTTTATCTCATATCGTTGTTTTCTTCCCAGGTTGCATCCCCTTCATCTTGCTAGTTCCATACAATTTTGACAGGTAGTGTAGGAACATAGGGTCTTGCCTCATTGACTAGCAATCTTCACAGGCTCCTCACAGAAGGTCAAGTCACCCTTATTTAATTCTAATACAATCTCAATACACAACTTAAACTCATGTCTCACCCTTGGACACTAAAATCCAACACACATGAACTCAATGGTATATAACTGTTCTAAATTACTGAATGATTATTTGACCTACATCACCAATATCGGTCTTCAAAACCCAAATAGTACCACAGCCAAAGATGATTTCAACCTTGCTTCCTGCTTGTTATTAGTCATGGTTAGAAGTTTCTTTCTAACCTTAAATATTCTACCATCAACGATGAATAGATCAAATGTTGAGATCCAAAACCTATCCATCCTATTTAATTAGATCCCTCAAATATTTTTCCTTAACTCAGCATGACCACCTACCCGTGGTGTACTGAGAGTTTGGTGGGATGAATTTCTCCTCAATATTTTTCTCCCAAAGGTCTCTTCAAAATCCAAAAAAGATACAGGGACCCTACTATGCTCTTGACTCTTCTATAGGAGTCAGCTTAATTCTTAATTAACAAGTCATGCTTAATATTCTAAGTATTGGATCCTTTATCTAGTTCTCGAGGGCCTTCCTCATAATCCCAAGCCTTACTTTTAATATGACGAAATCCCCAACTATGACCTTACAACTACAAAATGTTATTTCATTAATAAAATTTAATTACTTACAAAAAAAAAAAAAAAACTACAAAATGTTACAATCTTTCACTTCTTCAAGTACAGTGTAATTCCACATTATCAATAAACTGATTAATACTTACTCTTTTGAATATGGTTATCATGACCCCTAGATTATACAATATCGGTTCTCCAAAATACAAAATAACAGTTCTCACAATTGATAAAATATACTATCCCAAATGATATGAAATATTATTAAAATATGATAATAGTCCTTATAACTATTCAATATTTCGGTCCTCTCGTCTCTATGGTCTAAAAACCTGATGCTACATGACCTCAACAATTTCAAATGATGCGGCCAATAATATTCCCAAAATTTCATAGAAATTGTTTGATACCGTTAAAGTTCCTTTGAAGATAATTACCACCAATAATGGATTCTCCTTCTTCCCCAATAATGATGTCAAGACTCTCAAACAGTCACGCTCACTACTACATTTAGGCTTCTTTAATTTGCTGACCTTAGCTATTTTGAGACAAAATATTTTCCCTTCATGTGTGGTAACAAAGCATAATAATAATCCTTGGCACAAGGAGCTGCTAAACTCTTCCAACCTCCGTATAACAATCATCAGGACTCGTGAAACCTTAATCCTATGTCTATGAAAGGGTCTATCAACAACTGCTTCGATCCTTGATGAGTTCACCCTACAGAATTATCAAGATCAATGTAGTGATCAATCCCCACTACATCTCCTAGAAGCTCTGCTCACTATCATAAGACCAAACATGTTTGGCATCCTTTTAAGTCAACTTGTTCACTCATATGGCAATACTTGAAAAGCCCTCTACAACTCTCTTGTAATATTCAGCTAAACCAAGAAAACTCTTCATTGTGATTTAATTGGTTGATCAAGTCAAATCCATTACAATCTTAATCCTATATGGATTAAAAGACATTCCATCTCTAAAACAAACATGGCCCAAAAATACAACTTCTTTTAGCCATGGCTCATGCTTCTTAAATTTAACATACAAATGTTCCTCACATAGTCTTTGATGCACAATCCTAAGCTATTCCTCATGCTCCAAAGCATTCTTGAAGTAGATAAGTTCTATATGTTGTCGATAAAATTACAATAAAATCATCTAAACAAAAAAAGTCCAAACACCCTATCATTATGCCCATATTTAGCAAGAAAGTTATCATATGACCGTTGCTCTCCTTAATCCTTAGCTTGCGATAACCTAATTATAGGTATCTTAGAAAACTCACTTGCCCCTTGTAGCTAGTTGAAAAGGTCATCGATCCTCCACCTGCTATTTATTCAATGTCTTCAAAGAAACAAAAGCCAAGAAGTCCTTGTACCTCCTCTAAATATACGTATGAGAACCCTTGATGTCCTTGATCTTTCACTCCTTTTGCTCTACCATAGTTTAGAAGACCATGAATCGTTTGCAACTTTTCCACAATGTGACTCAAGCTTGCATGGCTAATACCATTGAAATCGTGATCCTGCTCCTGCTCCTATCTCCCTTGAACTTGAAGACTGAAACATTAAGAATAATGTTCATGTCAATAGGTCGACTACAAACTCTATCTTCTACTCAGAGAAAATCCTAGGAGGTTCTCTAGAAGCATGTATGCAATTCTTACACAATTGTAATGCCTTCAAGTAGCTTCATACTCCATGCCATTGCAGACTCAATCATCACGAAGTCCTTGTGCCCACTATGTAAAAGATGGTGTGCATCATTAAGGTTACGGTGACTCCCAATCCTATAAAACTCAAACTCTACAATGCTAAAGATAAGAAACCACTATCTCACTAAAACAACCAACCTTATTCCCATTACTAGGGTCACCTAAAACTCTATCATCTTCAAAATGATGAGATCAACTAGAAGGCAATCTTCTTCTATCTATACTATATCTCTTAAGGAACCTTACATCTATCAAAACAGGTCTACCCTATAATATTTAAAACATAGCAACTCCAAATCAACTCTAAGTCCCAAAACATAGCGTCATAAACTCGGACCAAGTAGGTCAATTACTAACTAATTAATTATAATTCTTAAAATTTAAAATTTTAAATAAATTTGATAAATCATGTTAGGTCCCAAAAATCTAGGTGTGACAAACTAAATATATAAGACCCGACCAATCAAAAATCTGCACAGGATCTTATCAGATAATCATTCGAGTAATATAAATATGATCTACTCTACAATTGTTGTAAGGTAGATACAACTTCAACCATAATCATGATTATATATAACATAATATCCTAACTGTTTTTGAAATATAATTATAGGCTTATACCCGACCAACTCCAAAATCTAATCACATCAAATATCAATTTAAATCATAATAAACTAAAACTCACAAAATCAGATGAACAACTGACAGATCACATCCATACTCTTATAATGCGTCTGAGTCTTCTACTCTAAAAGGATAAAATATAAAATATAAGTCTAATACTTAATAAGTATCATATTTAAACAAAACAAATTTAAGAAATCAGGGAAAAGGTCAAATTGATAAATATCTAATCAAATAATAGAATAAATTCAAATCGTCGATAAAATAAATCCAATAGAAATTCAAGATCCAAAATCAAATGATAGTCTTAGGCTCAAATCAAATATCCAAATCTAAAATAAATGTCTAAATCAGAAACAGTTCTTTTCGGGATATATATATATATAAATATATATATATAAACAAAATAAAATTGAGCTAGACCAGTTCCAATAAGTTGATATCTAATCCAAATTCAAATTCAAATCAAAGGCCCAATCAACTTGTGATCTAAGGTTTAATCCAATAATCGGATGATCTAATCCATGTCCAATCCAAATCTAAGTTTAAGTTAAAGGCCCAATTAGCTCGTGATCAGGGACAAAATCCGATAGTAGGATGATCCAATAGTAAACGTAGAAGTCGAAACAGTATCGTAACAAATAGTCCAAAGGTTTGGATCAAAACATATAAGCAAAATTATTTACACGAGACATACCAGGGTCCAACTGTAGGCAAAACCAGAAAATCTTAAATTCAAATCCAAATCAAAGTCTAATACAAATCTATATAGAAATACAAATCATGTATCTAATTCGAATTTCGATTATTTAAAGACTCGCTTGACTAAGGGTTACACTTATCTCGAAAACTTTAGGCTAGATCAAATATAAATTGCGCCAGAATACGTGACCATCCATATACTCTATACACATGGATAAGGTTTTTTTTTTTTTTTTTGGTAAGTAAGTGTGTATTTTGGATTAATGGGAGAAAAGATTTACACAAAATAATGTTATAACTCTAAGTTTTTTGACTTGGAGTTAGAACAAAGGAAGCTAGGGCATACCCCGAGCATCTGGTACATCTGAGAATACCTCAAAAAAAAACCTCTAAGAGGAACGATCTAACAAAAAATAGAAAATGAACACAGTCATTTTACAAATTCAAATACAAAACAATTACTACCGAGACGCCAAGCTCAACAATATCCGATCGCCCCCTGACAATAACTTCTGACATAACAAAGCTGCCCACAATCTAAATGCACTCCAAGACCCGAAGAAAAGGCTACGGCAGTATCCCTCCACCCCGGCGCCCAAGAACAAAAAAAAAAGCAGTTGCACTGATCAAGGGAGAACCCATGGACATGGTCCTGTAAATGCCTTTCCACCTCCAAGCAAGCTAAATAATCATCGATCAGCCAATCGGCTACGAGTAAGACAACGAAGGTCAATGCACTTTGGCATATGGCTCCAGCCCAAAAAAAGTGGCACCATCCACCATACGAGAGATAGGACTCCCAACCCGGCACCCTCTGCATGAAGCATCCCTAGACATGCATCGCAGAGCAGAGGAAACCCACCATAACCACAAGGCAATTGGTGACCCGCTATAGGAATTGAAATGCACCGGCCGCGTGAGCCTTTCGGACTCACAAGATAACAATGGGCATCAACACTTGCCCACAACACTATCACCATATGCCCCAGTTTCCTCACCGAGGCATCGGCAAAGCGGAGGAAACCCCACCTCAAAGCGGGATCAATTGCATCCAATAATGCCACGCCTGACTTAACAAAACATCGTGACAAAAAAGTCTAACCCATTGCACGGGTTCCCCAATCCGATAATAGGAAGAAGAAAGAAAGTCCGAGCCTCATCAAAGCGAGCAACATCAAACAAATGATACCGGCATCCTTCAACATCTTCAATGACACGGTATGATCTCGAGAACAAAGAAAAAACGAAGAGGTCCTCAAAGATAAAGCTGGAGGAGCAATTTGGCGTATAGACCGACCACCAAAACATTCACAAGATCGGAAAGGATTTCCAAAGATCCAAACCAAGCCACTCCCAGCTCTTCGTCATTTCCAGCTTATAACACCCAATCCAGAGCAGAACTGGGCTCCCCTCAACCTAGCCAACAGGTACACATGGATAAGGTTGCTCACTATATTTTACTATCCGTGACATTGGGTATAATCCTTAAATTGATCAAATATATTATAATGTTTGAATATATTATAAAGTTAAATCAAATTATCCAAATGGGAAAGGTCACTAATCAAAGTCTTTCCTGCCGGCAAAAATAAATTTTTAAATAACAAATATTTTTCTACAGGAGTTGGCTAAAATATTCAATAACAAATCCAAATATAGTGACCATAACTTGAAACATGGATGTGAAAATACACGGCCTATGCAACTTTTATGCACATTTTTTAATACACATACTGATATAAATATATATAGTGGCCAATAAATTTTTTAGGGTTTCAAAAAAATAATAAACCCTTCAAAATCATAAAACTCAAATAAAAATTCCCAAATCAGCCATTGAACCATACATGTATGTCCAAAATAAATAGAACGTGTATATAAAAACACATATATCTCAATAAAAATTTTAAACAGTATCCAAAATATAGCAGATATTAAATCATACCAAGAAAATAGGTTACAGATACTTGTTTTGACCTCATACTATGTAAATCTGAAGAAATGATACCTTGAAGTGCTCGAATCGGATGCTTCTCTCTACCGGTGCATCACCCACGGCTTTGCCCCATTTACTCTCCTTTGTGCGGCTTCTCTAGGATAGCGGAACCTAGCTCCAATTCCAGTTCTGACTCTAGTTTAAACTCCTAAAAATCTCAATGTGACAGCTTACGATCGCTTTACAAATGAACATGTGCCTGAGTTTTTCGGAGAGCTAAATCCAATAAAAGCAGAAAGTTGGAATCAGACGCTCGAAAGAGTATTTTCAATCATTTGATGTCCTGAAGGAGATAAAATCTTATTCGCCTCTCATCGGCAAAAAGGTAAGTCCAATCATTGGTGGCCAATGAAGAAGAGAGCTCTAGGAGTGCTCGAGGATAAAATTCTTTGGGACATATTTGAAAAGACCTTTATGGATAAATATTTTTCGATAATCTTCGGGAACAGAAGGAGGAAAAATTTATTCGGCTAAGGTAGGGGGATCGTACAGTGGCTGAGTTACGATGCAAACTTTACTGAGTTGTCACATTATGCACCTTATATGGTGAATGAGGAAGTGAGGAAGGTAAGGAGATTTCAGCAGGGTTTGAGATGTGAAATCAAAAGGCAATTATCAACATTAAAAGTACGGACCTACGAGGAGGTATTAGATCGAGCGTTGATATTCAAGAAGGAGCTTAGGGAGGAGAAATATTCTAAGAAAAGTGCAACGAATCATGGAAAGTCAGGGGCAAGCTCTAATTCGAGAGCGGAAGGACTTGTCAAGAAAGCTAAGTGGGCAGATAGGGGAAAGGATAGTTGTAATATCCGGAATCTCAATTTAGATTATTTTAATATTTATTATAATTTTTGGTATTTCAAACATGGTAAAAATAAATTAAAATATTATGAAATTTTTAGAAATGATCGAAGGTACAGAGTGGCACCCGAGGTGCATCGTGTTATCACCCGAGTACCGATCAAATTTTAGAATAAAAGAAAAGTAAAATAAAAAATAATATATATATATATTAATAATATATAATATATAATAATATATATATATATAAGAAAAAAATAAAAATAAATAAAAGAAGGAAAAGAATGGGAAAACAGAAGAGCAGAGAGGGAGTCGAGGAGAGAGAGCGAGGGGAGTAGGGTTTCGACACGGGGAAGAGAGGAGAAGGAAGAAGCGGCGGTAGCGACGCAGGAGATCGGCGGCGACGACGGTTAGTGGTGGCACGGCATAGGCTGCGACGGCGGTGGCGCAGTGTGGGAGGAGAGAAGCCGCGCGAGAGTGGGTTGCAGCGAGGAGCGGCGGCCGCCGCGTAACGGCATCGGTGCCAGTTGGGTGGTGCCCGGGAGGCCGTTGACGGCTAGGCAAGCAGTGCGGTGGTGGAGCAGCGGCAACAGAGTGGCCGACAGTGGCAAGTAGTGGGCCACTCGGGAAGGAGATCGGAGGAGAGAGAGGAAGGGGCACACAGTGGGTGTAACGACCCAGACTTTAAAAACATAGAAAATTTCAGTTATCGAGTCCGGTCAATGCTAGTTGAGCTGAAAGTGTAATAAGAAAAATAAATCGGCCTTAAGATGAAATCAAGTTCTGCCCTTACTTGATGAAAAAAAGTCCGGAATATTCATTGATGAAAAGAAGTCTGGATTTTCTAAATGAAAACCCAGTCCGGATTTCTATGAAAATCTAGTCCGAATTTCCTTGAAAAAGGAGTCTGGAATATCCCTTGAAAAGAAGTCCAGATTTCCTTGATGAAAATCAAGTCCAGCCATGTAAGGCCGAAGTAGCCTTGAAGGCCAGAGTGTCTTTGTGGTTGGTAAAGCCAAAGTTGATGATTCGGTCAACAAGTGTTGACCGAAAGTCGTGTAAAAATAATTCGTTAATGGCCCAGATTCCAAAACATAGAGAATCCCCGACATCGAGTCAAAATAATACGTTAAGGATGGTAATCTAGTCAACGAGTGTTGACCGGAATGCGTGAGGGGAGGATTAATCCGGTTAACGTGAAATGTTGACCAGAAAACATAAATGGGGGGAAGGACTGGAAAAAGGAAAGTGATCCGGTCAACGCCAGTTAGTTGACCGGAATGCGAAAACCTTTATAAATAAGGAAACCGAATACGATGAAATAATAATTAATAAGGAAACTGAGTATAAGAAAATAACCAGTAAGGAAACTTTGCAATGAAGAAACTGAGTATAAGGAAATAATAAATAATTAGGAAACCTTATAATAAGAAAACATTATAATTAGGAAACCCTGCGAATTGCCCCGAATGTTGTCAGGCCCAAGGGCCTATAAATAAGAAATAGAGGGCGGGAAAAAGAGGCACTTGATAGGGCTTGCTAGTAGGGGAAGACCAAAAGTTCAAGGCAAAATAAAGAAATTCAGGCAAGATACTCACCCCTGTTTTCAAGTTCATGATTATACATAATTTCTACACTAGTATATCTGATATTATATGAACTTATATGATGTTATCATGTTCCTTTCATATCTGATGCTTGAGGTATGTTTATTGTTCGATAATTGCATGTTTAAGGAAAAGACTTCATGATGTTTGGTTTTGTTCTGCTGGGAGAAAAATTTTGTCGATTTAAATGAACTGTGATAATTGCATCATTAAAGAAGAGAACTCCGTCCAAAGAACTCTGATCTTTCCATGAACAAAGTAGTCCGTCCTCTTTTGAAAAGTACTCCGGTTTTAAAGAAGAGGAATTTCGACCCTTACGTCTTTAAAGACACTCCGTCCGTTTGAGGAAAAAGCACTCCGTCCGTTTATCAAAAAAAGCTCCGGACTTTTGATGAAAAAGCACTCCATCTTTTGTTAAAGAAAAATCACTCCAGATTTTGGAGCGTCGGATTTTAAAAGAAACAAAACTCCGGCTTTTAGAGCTTCGTCTTTTAAAAGAAAAAGAACTCCGGATATTAAAGAAAAGTCATTGCGGTTTTAGCACTCCGGATTTTAAAGAAAAGTCACTCCGGTTTTAGCACTCCATATATTAAAGAAAAGTCACTCCGGTCTTAGCACTCCGGCTTTTAAAGAAAAGTCCCTCCAGTTTTAGCACTCCGGATATTAAAGAAAAGTCACTCCGGTTTTAGCACTCCGGATATTAAAGAAAAGTCACTTCGGTTTTAGTACTCCGAATTTTAAAGAAAAGTCACTCCGGTTTTAGCACTCCGGATATTAAAGAAAAGTCACTCCGGTTTTAGAGATCTGGATTTTAAAGAAAAGGCACTCTGGCTTTTAGAGCTTCGGATTTTAAGAAAAGCACTCTGGATTTTGAAAAGAAAAGCACTCCATTTTGAGCGAGCAAAAGCACTACGGAATTTGGGCAGAGAAAAGTACGTCGGATTTTGAGAAGAAAAGTACTCCGGATTTTGAAAAGAAAAGTACTTCGAATTTTGAAGGAAAAAGGCTTCCTGCTTTGACGAATAAGACATCTAACTTTTGATCAAAGAATCTTTGACTTTAAGATGATTAAAGGTTTCGGACTTCGACTAATGAAGTTAAGAACAAAGGCTTTAAGAAGAAGAAAAATGTATTAATCCGGACAGCAAGTAGAACTCTATGACTTTCGACTTCCAAACTATGATGTATGGCCATGAAAAGATATGAACCATGAACTGAGTCTCCCTTAAACTTGCTGTTAAAGATGGATGAAGGGTATTGGAGTGACACTTGAGGGTTGCCTCCTGGGCCACGGGAGGGGACTTTCTGGTGGCATAAGAACTATGGACTACGGCCCCATATGCCGGGCTAAAGGCATTACCTCCCGCCCTGAGGAGCATAATGAGAGGATACGACTTTAGGTTATGGGATTACACACAATCCGTCATCGATGTTGTCCGCCCCTGTCCGGTCCCTAAAGATGACAAGAATTTTAAATGGTTTTATGAGTTTTAAAGAAGACAAGATAATGAGAAAAATACTAAGGAAATTCCGAACTAAAGACGTGATGGTTTTCGTTCGGTAAGTTATGTTCGCTTATATATATATGTTTATGTTCTCTGTTTTCTGTATGTGAGTATTTTGCTAGACTTTGTAGCTCACTCTTGTTGTTTTCAGATGACGAAAGGCTCATGGAGGACGAAGTTGAGTAGGACCTTATGGTGTAGCCAAATAGTTCGGTTGGCCGGAGCTGATTAAATGAAGAGCTTATTTAATTATTTTGATATTTTGTGGAGACTTATAAAACTTTTCCGCTGTTTTAACTTATCAATGTTAGTATGTTTCTGTGTTATGAATAAAAGTTATAATTTTTAGTAAGCATCTCAGGGCAATTAGGTCCGGCTAACATTAGAGTTGGCCGGACAAGTTTGAAATCAAACCGGTGGGCCAGCTTTATACAGTCCGGCCTCGTGAGATCCTGTGTGAAAGAAAAGAAAAATTTTATGTCCAGTAATATTATTTACTTTTTAGACCTGACGGCAACTGTATTGTGTAATTAAGTACGGGCTGTCACAGTGGGCTTCTACTGCGGTTGTGCAAAAGTGCAAAACTCTCTGTTAGCTGGAATGCTAGAATGCTGTCCTGTTTTGGGGCTGAAACTGATGCTGGCCCTGAACTAGGCTGTTATGCTTCTGGGTAGGTGCGGCTACTTATATTGCACTGAAGCAAATGAAGGTACTGATTTGATTGCTCTCACGGTGCTATCCTCGGTTTGTCATCCTTGCCGCTTGATTTTGCAAATGTGTTGAGGCCCTGTGAGTCGCTGTCCTTAGCTTTGAAGTTCAATTAGTTTTGCGGGCCAAGATCACGCTTTGGTTTGGTGCACCGATGTGGAAGCTTACGGGTGATTGAAACCTCGAGATAGTTCTTGGTTGACTATCGGTTACGCGCTTCTCCTGTCGTTTGATTTGCCTGTTGATTGATGCTGTGTTCGGAAGCGATCGAGTTTCTTTGTGTTCGGAAGGCGATTACTGTGCAGACTCTTGAAACAATTGATTTCTTTGGTGGGCTTGCATTTCGACCCTGTGACTGCAGGGTGCCACTCTTGATGTAGGAGCCATCTTATGAATCTCATGCTGATCTCATAGACTGTGCAGCTGTTGCAGTTTTTGATGGCGTTGGGGCGGTGGACGTGATGCAGCTGCCTATTGCTTCATGCTGTTGGAAACCTTGGGGTGCATTTAGGTTGTGGGTAGCATTGTGTTGCAGTAGCAAGTTGTTGCGGGGCGATCGGATGTTGTTGATCCAGTCGTCTCGGGAGTAATTGATTTTGATTCTGCTTATGTAAAATGACAGTGTTCATTTTCTACTTTCTATTAGATCGCTCCTCTTAGAGGTTTTTTGTGGTTCTTTCTGATGTACCAGTCGCTCAGGGTATGCCCTAGCGTTTTATATTCTAATTCCAAGTCAAAAAACTTGGAGTTATAACATTATTTTTTGTAATTTTTTTTCCCCATAAATCTAAAATACACACTTACTTACCAAAAAAAAAAAAGCTGTCACAGTGGGCTGAGAGGAAATCACCCAATTAGAGTACTTCGAGATATCCTTTCTTCAGATCTGCAGAATATAAAATCAAGCCAAGAATCCTCTATCCTTATCTTTGATCTGATTTAATTTTTAATGTGTTTTGACTACTGCGGGAGATTTTACTAATATGTATATATTTTTATATACACCCAATTTGCTTATTGTGCATATGCATGTATGTTTTATCAGTTGTGCGGTGATTTTGAACTGGTATTTATAATTTGGAGGGTTTTTGGACACTCAAACGATATATATGTATGTTTGTATATCCGTATATTATGGAACCATGAATCAGGCCTTGCATTAATCATGCATGCTGCCGGGGGTGGGGTCACTACAAAACCATGGCAATCCAAGACCCCATGGGTGGTTATATGTGATCCGAGGCATGTGATATTGATACCGCTTCCGACGGGGAGGCTTAGTCTTGATGAAGACGTATATGATATGGCACACTTCCGCCGGAAGAACGGTTGAGACACTTAGTATCTGACCTACCCCACTATGTATTTAAATGAAAATCATCGTAAGGAATTGACGGAATGATATATTCGGACATTCTAATATATAACTAAAACTTAAAGTTGCATCCAAAGTTGCGGGTGGTAAAATATAGCAAGTAAGTTTCAAATCTATAAGAGACAGGGTATATGGATGGCCTTGAACTACGAGCCTAATTCGTAGCCTATATAGCCGTGGATTCCAGACGATGGTAACATTTCCTCAAATTAGTATTATTTATCTTTAGTTCTCCGATTTCGTGCATGCTTTGTATTTCTGCATGTGTTGCGTGGACTATGATTTGAGATCGTAGTTTGGCCCACGGATGCGCGATAAGAATGTCACGTACGTACTGATGTGTTAAGCACAAGAACATATTTTATATTTATATGTTTTAGTTTTGGTGTTTCCTTCAATTTCAGCATATGATATATGAGATTTAGATCCGAACAATGGTATGTGTCCCACACAAATGTGGTGACGGTCACAATTATGTAATGTGACCTCGGATCATATGATATGATATCGTCTATGAGATTTGATAGGAACGTTATTTATTATGATTATGTCTCGGAGGAACTGTTTGATATGGACGATGATTTAGTACGAAACATCTCCTCTGTTTTTCAGGGATTTCACGGACCTTGTGTTTCGTTTTTACACTGTTGTGTTGTATTATTCATTCCTTCTAATTTATATACACCGTTTTTATATGTATGATGTTTGCTGAGCTCTAAGCTCACGTTTTCATATTTTTCCCTTTAGACCAGTGGCTTAGATATGCCCGTAGGAGTTTGGATGTTAGCTGATGTGGCAAATCTCTATCGATGAGTGGAGATGTTATGTTTGGTATGTTTTTGATATAGAGGAATGTGTTATGGTTATTGTTTTAACCGAATGATGGACCTGATTATTGTATGAGAAATATTGGAGTTGTATATTTGGATACCTCCCTTACAATATTTGGATAGTAAGTCACGTATTATGTTTATTTGAATTTATATGCGATGAGATCTTATGCAGGTTTTATTATATCAGGTTTTGTATATGTATGATTGTCACACTCGGGTTAAGTTTTTTTGGTTGATAAAAATATTATTATCGATTTTATTTTTGACCAGTGTATATTATGTTCCTGGGTCTTGACAATGGTGTTAAAATTCAGATAGTATCAAGTCCACAGGCAATAGCACCCGCCTATTCTTATTGCAAAAGGTTACATCTAGGAAGGCCTTATTATAAATTGATGGGAGCCTATTTCAAATGCGGTCAGTAGGCCCATTTGATCAAGAATTGCCCGTATTCTAGAACACCAACGCCCTAGAAGCCTACAGTTTCAGATGAGGCATTTGCAGTTAAGGTGCGGAATTCGGAGGCATCACGAAATGTGGTGAAAGGTATGATTTTCAAATTTTAACATTTCAGAACATATATTATTTTGGATTCTGAATCTATAATTTCATTTGTATTTCATAAGTTTATTCGTTTATTTAAGGATATAGACTTTGTACTAGTCGTATTGATATTTATGATATTTTATTTGGTCTAGCTGAACCCGGTAAGTTATCCACTAAGTATTCATCAGGGATTATAGCCTCCTAGAGAGTTTTGCTTGAAAGCGATCGGTATACGTTGGAATGAGATATGTGAGGATAGCTTTCAAAGAATGAATGGTAAATTGTTAACCATGTCATTTGAATTGATTCTTGATAGATTGAGTGAATTGTAGTAAAATGTGATAGTTTTGAGAAAGATTTATAATTGTGTTTTCCCCTGCAATGTAGTTGGTTGTCCTTGGATTAAGTCGGTGGGAAGTCTATAACTAGAATATCTCAAAATCATGAGTTAGCGATTGAGATCTTCACCTTGAGGATTTATAAGTATTGCTTATGGGGATAGTTATTATCTAATTGATTCTAAAGGTTTGAGAAGTTACTTCGTAAAGAAGAGATGATCATACGACAGTGCAAGTGGGTAAATCTGTTTAAGGATTGTGAAAGTGAAGCTCAGTGTCTTTTAAGGAAAGCAAATATTATTACGGATAATCTAATGTCAGGAATCTTTGGATTTAGTATGCCTTCGATGCGTCATAGGAGATGTTGAAAAGTGAGCTACGAGCAAATCCTAATATCTGAGCAAATAGAGTGCTTTACTTTTGATTTTTGGGAGAAAGAGTTGTGTTCGAATTATTGAGGTTATGAAATTATGAAATGAGAAGCCCTCGAGGTTTTGTTTTGGGATAAATAGGACGGCAAGGATTATGAGTGCTATTTGGATAATTGTAGATTGGCTAACGAGAATGGTCCATTTATCACAAATTTGGATCATATGTTTGGATTGAATAAGTTGACTCATCGATATGCCAACGAAATGACAAGTTTACTAAGTATTCGAGTTTTAAGGCTTGGGTAGTGACCTAAGGCTGTGCCGAAATTTTTGGTTAATTACATCAATTGTGTTTCCTAAGTTGATTGTAATCTAAGGATTACATGCTTCGCATTAGTTGTACCAACTAGCTCTCGGACAGAATCGGACTCCTTGGCCTCGATCTCCTCCATCCTCTCTCTTCTCCGTCCCTTTCTTTCTCTCTTCCCTGCTTTCTATTCTATGTCGAGCCCCCAAAACACCCCCATCCTCTTTTTAAAACGTGAGGCTTTAAAGTCAGTGGGAATATTCTAGATGATTGCTTGAGTGCGCATCAGGCGAGCGCTGCATGCTCAAGCATGCAACAAGCGTACATCGAGCACAAGCTCACTGCCCGGCCACGCTCGAGCACTCAAAGAGCGCTCAGCAAGCGCTGTGCCACTGGATTCTTGTGCTCGAGACTGCGTTCGAGCACACATCGAGCGCAGTGCTGCTGGGCAGCACTTCAGCAACTGCAGCCTAGTTTTTCCTCAAATTGTACTTCCGATACTTATTTTTTCATATATAATAGACCTAATATTGATTATTATTATATTAATTATCTCCTATTTATTATATTTTAGGTTAGGAACCTCGCACAAATCATGCATCAAATTTAAATTTAAATTATTTAAAATCTAACTTTAGAAAATGTTTTTTTTTTTGGTAAGTAACTTTAGAAAATGTTACATATAATTCGGATAATCTTATGCCAAATCAAATACAAATTAGGCCAACATGTATGGCCACCAATGTACTATGTACCCATAGATAACGTTGCTCACTATGTTTTACCATCCATAATTTTGGGTACAATCCTTAAACTTGTCAGATATATTATGACATCGGATTGTATTATTAGGTCATATTAAATCATCCAAATGGAAAATGACACTACTCCAAACCTTTTCTACTAGTGGAAAGGAATTTTTTAATAAATATCTCTGTAAAAAATTGACCAGAATATCCAATATCCAAATCCAAATATAGTGACTACAACCCGATACAAGCATGTGATTGCATGGCTTATGTAAAATTTCATAGTATTTTCATGCAAATATACTAATATAAAAATATATAGTGTCCAATAAATTTTTAAAACTTTTAAAAAAATAGTAAAGCCTTCAAAATTATAAAAATCAGTCCAAAAGTATCCAAATCAACCAATATACTATACATGCATGTCAAAATTAAACAGATTGTGCAAATAAAAATACAAGCATATTAGTAAAATTTTAAATAGTATCCAAAACATATCAGATATTAAATCAGACTGAGAAAATAGGTTACAAATACTTGTTTTGACTTTATATTTTATAGATCTAAAGAAATGATACTCGAAGTTCCCGAATCGAGCACTCTCTCTCATACTGACGCAAAGCGTGCACCTCTACCATTCTACTATTGTAACCCTTAGATGGCCTTTATGTAGCTTTGTTTTGTTCTTAATATATTTTAATATATTATAATATATTTTCATCAATTTATAAAAATAATTTGTTTAAAAAAATATTAAAAAATCTCTGCAAAGCATCATATATATTTTCAAAAATAAAAAGCAAAATAAGTTAGCTTAGTTTCATGGAAGAGATTCTTAAGGATTCTTGCAAACTAAGAGACATACAATAAGCATATTTTTCAATAATTTAAAAACTTTTATGATTTTATAATATTTTTTTATAAATTTATGCACAAATCATTAAATTCTTAAAATAATGGAATAAAAATGCTGTGCGTGCAAGTAAGAACTTGGGCATGAATGAATGCCCAATATTCTTAAAATAATATTCTTCAATATTTTTTTATAATATTGAAATGGGCATGAATGAATGCATTCTTGGACATAAGAACTTGGGTTCCTTAATTTTAAAACAATTCTAAAGAGAAACTTAGTAGCTTCAGAAGAGAAATAAATAATTTTGGCTTAAAATTCAGTTAAACTAATTTAAATTTCAAATACCCTTTAAAGTTTTACTTCAAATTCTCTTGATTTTTCTTCTCTGTTATCCTCTTTTTATCTCTTTTTTCTAGAAGTCGTAGAAAATCAGCTAAAAAATAGATGAAGGTCCTTTTTCTATACAGACCGATGCAAGAGTACCAATTGTGTGCCCCGTTAGGCATGAGGGCTGAGAAAGGATGGCACGTGTACATCCCTCATATGCATATTAAATATAACTAATTCTGTTAAACACATACAAGTATCATTTATGCACGCCTCAAATACCATTAATATTACTAGTCAGACATAAGTTCCTTCCGTACACACTCTAGTCTAATATTTAATAATTTATTCAAATCTATAATTATTCTTAGTAATTTATTTAATTATTTCTAACTTCAACTTCATGTATCAAAATAATACTCAGATTACACACATTTGTAGCAAAGGGAGAATCGCTCACCCTTCAAAAAATGGAGTAACTAAAACATAAAAACAAAAATGGGAGAATTACTTACCTTGTAAAACTAATTACTCACATTCAATAGTCTCCTTAGAGAATCACTCAACCATAGTATTAAAAATTATTCAATTAATAAAAAACATGTTACTCTTAAGGAGGTTAACTTACTTGATTTTTAATTAACTTCAACCAAAATAAAATACTTTGCCTAGATTTACTTAGATAGAAGGTGGGTTATCCAAAGGGCATCCAACAACTTGACCCCGGCAGCTCGGCCGACCAAGGGAATGAGTCTTCTTCGAATACTATCATCATTTCACGAGGCTTTGAGACTTGAAGTTTTTTTTTTTTTTTTTGGTAAGTAAGAAATTTGGATTAATGGGAAAAGAATGTATTACAGACAATAATTTAACACCAAGTGTTTTTCCGACTTGGGATGAAATCAAAGTCACCGGGGCATACCCCTGATACCTCGTTACAGAGAAAACAGGAAAAGAAACCTAGAGGCCTGGACACCAGAAAAAAAAAAACAATAGGCCAATGCATCATGAAAATGCTAAGCAACCGAAATGTATCGACCAGTTGGAGCATGGCAATACCCCGAGAAACAGTATGCTCCAGCTCAGAAGAGACACAAACAAATCGCAGCTGTCCTACCTAACTGCCAGCAGCAGCAAACAACATCCAAACAACAAACCGACAAAAACCCGCGCTCACCAAACAAACCAAAACAAACTGCGCAGATGAGCGGCCATCCCCCAATATTTGACTCCGGCAAAGACACCGCCAGAACAAGAGCCTTAATACAACTTCAAAACAACCACACAGTGACACATACCATTGTCAACCCAACCCCAACAAAATGAAAGATGAGGAAAAAACCAAACATAGCGGAGAGGATCCATAACGTTCAATAATCAAGCTTTTAATCACAGATATGGGACCACAACCTACCCAGCACCTCCCTCAAATAGAGCAAAAATAGGAGCCAAGCATCTCTCCTCCATGGACAACTAACAACTGCAGTTCACAACCAGTGTCACCCGTGTTCCAGGCGGCTGCGAGATGGAATTCCATGAAATGGCAAGCGCCGGCATACTACCAATTCCACCATTTATGCACCAGAAAAGAGAGCCATTGGAGTCGAAACTCAAGCATGCTAATTTGCGAATGCACCCCCAAACCATTAAGCCGGAGTGCCCCTACCTTGCTTCCACCTATTCTCGTATTGCCTCAGCAGCAAAGCTGATTAATAAAACGAAGCACATCACTCTCGTGAAATTAGTAGATCGGTAAATGTAGCATAAAAGCCAACAATCCCGCAAGACAAGACCACCTCGGCAGTAAATATTCCAGCTCGGCCACGAGAGGACCAAAAACAAGGTCCACTGCGCACTGCTACAAAGGCAACAAACGAAGAGAGGAGGCAGCAGGAGCGAAGCCGAGTGCATATAACCCACCCGTGAAGCTCTAACCAATGTCCACACCGTCGAAGCATGCAAAGCCACCAACCACCACTTCATGTACAAAGGACACTCCAGCACACCATGTCAAACTCAAGAAATCGGGACTAAGACCACCCTCCATAAAGTCACAGGCCCGACAAGTGGGGAACACTATATACTAGCAAGAATAGCGTTCATCATCAGCAACAACCCTTCATCAACTTCTTGAGGACAAGCATCCAACTCTCAATCCTCACAGATCAAAAAGGGGCAGCCGAAGCACGATAAAGGCGAGGATCAACAAAACAAGAACTGCAACAACATGTTCAACCCATCACAATAACCAGCTTTAGTCCACCCTGTTGGCTTCTGCACCAGCTTACAGAGAATCCTCCAGGCAGCAGCAAGCTCAACTGCTGGCAGGAGGATAAGGTCGTCGGCTTCCAAGACCCATGGACGAGCAAAAGAGCAGCCTGCTAAATCAGTAACAACCAGAGCGCCAGCAGCAGAAAAACCAAGACCTTTTTTTTTTTTTTTTTTTTGAGAGGCACAAGGAACCTTTTTTTTTTTTTTGAGAAATAAATACAACCAAAGCTCCCAAAGCGGGAACGGAAACCAAATAAATCAAAACTCATCAAGGAAGGCAAAAGAACTTGAAGGTTCAAAATCAACCGGAAGAGCAACGAGGAGCCAAACGGCAAAGCACCATCGAGAAAACCACCACGGTGCGAGCCTCCAACAAAGACAACCTCAAGGGCAATAAGAAGCAGCTGACCTCAAAAGCGGCAGAGAAGAACCCTCCCCCTTTTTTTTTTAATAATAAGTTCCATCGCCTAACCAAATGAGCGGTTAGGGCGACCATCAACGAGCAAGGAGACCTTGGTTTGTCTCGAACAATGTTTGAAACGGGAGCGAGATCCGGGAAGCATCCTAATGGGAGGATTTCTCGAAAATACGATTGTTACGTTCTCTCCAAATATAATAAACAGTGGCCGCAAGAGAGAGACGCTTTGAAAGGGCAATTAGGTTCTTACCTTTCCACATGTGTGCAGCCCAATTAACATTATGGGACCAGATGGGGTAGGGCCATTGAATGCCAGCAATCCGTTGGATAGAGGTCCACACGGAGGAGGAGAATGGGCAAGAGAAAAAAAGATGGTCATGGTTTTCAGCGTCTGAATCACAGAGAGAGCAAGTGAGGGAGAGGTTGGGAACACCATGAACACGGTCGGAGGTATTGAGCCGGCCTTTTATAGCCAACCAAAGGGTGAAGGCGTGGACAGGAATATGGAAAGATCCCCAGACTAGGTTGGTCCAACTCAGTTTCGACTTGGGGGGGTGAAAAAGGAGGTAGGCAGACTTAGACGAAAAGACACCATTAGGGCTACCGACCCATCTCAAGGAGTCTTTTTGCTCATTGTTGGGTAGATAATGGGGCATGTTTGTGGCGAGACTAGAAACCTCCTGATCAAAAGGATTAGGCTAGGCCCAATGGTCATCTCTGATTATCTGAGAAACCTTGCCGTCCTAAGATAAACAAGTTGATCGCACGAATGCGATCCGTGCAAACCCCATCGAGCGGGCCACCCGGTGCCAATTGTAATGCCGAGATAAAGGAATCTACGCCATCACCAATGATCTTAACGGTATGTGAGCACATGAAAGAACGAAGTTTCATGATCTTCCTCCGGCTCAAGGACGAATCGGGGGACTTTGAGGGTCCGGATGCACGGTCCTTGATTCTAGTCTTGTGGATCCATGAAGACCAAGCGATTCAGGGTCTTTAGATATGATACGCCAAAAAAGCTTACAGATGAGGGCTTTATTTTGAGCCTGCAAATTCTTGAGCCCCAACCCACCTTTACTTTTAGGGTAGCAAATATCGGTCCAGGCCACTTTTGCATTAGCCTTCCCATTCGTAGAACCATTCCAGAGGAAACGCCTCAATATGCAGTCGATCTGATTAAGAATAGATTTGAGTAAAATGAAGATTGAAGCCCAATAGAGGTGGATAGAAGAGATGATAGAGACAACCAATTGAAGGCGGCCCCCAAAGGAGAGCCACATGTTTTTCCATGATTTGATGCGGCGAGTAATTTTCTCAGTGAGAGCCTTACAAGTCCACAGCCTGGTAGAAATCAGAGGGACGCCGAGGTATCTAATGGGGAGAGATCCAACTTTGAGACTTGAAGTTGCACTCCTCTCAGCTGCACATTGGAACAACGCAGCAGTGCCTTGAGGATTGTTTGGTAGGGCACGGGTCAGGCTGTGGGTGGTCGTGAGTAGTGGACAAAATCGCTAGTATTGTATCTTAGGTAAATATTAGTACCATCCTTTTAAGAAGAGATCGATTACTCCAAGAGCATATTTTACCTCGATCCTACTCACAGTTTTTACTTATTATTTAGGTCTATTTGTTTGTTTAAACTCCATGTCTCAACATGAAGTCAAATAATTTTATCTTATAATAAATATTAGTCATAAATGTACAATTCCAGTTAGATTTATGCATAATCTAATAAAGATAGTTTAACCAATAGGAAATTGAAGAATTCTTACTTTTTTGGTAAGTAAGAGATATTAAAATCAAGAAATTTAATTGAAGAATTCTTACCTATCTACCCTTTAGTTTATTAATTACTAGAATGCGTGTGAGTTGTTTCTTGGTATTAATTGAGATATATTTATATAAGTAAGGAATCGATATTCATCTTATATTATAAATACTATAATTATCCATCATGTATATATGGATAAAGTCTATTTTTTAGGTAGGTATAGAAGTGGTTATTTTCACATTTAAAAGCGAAAATTTTCTTTTGATTTCTTCTATTATTATTGAATTTAAGTTATTCTCTTCCAAAAAACATGTACACTGGCTCCACGTATCAAAATTCTATGAGCTCTTGTAAAAGAAAAAGGATAAATGTGAATGAGAAAAATCAATTTTAAAATTTTCACGATGTAAATATTAAATATGGATTCAAATATATTATAAAAATTTAATTTTACATGATCAATTGTAAAACAATATAAATATTCTGACAATATATAAATAATTTAAATCTCATAAAGTTTAACAATGCATAGTCCAAAATGTTTTTCAAAAGTTTGAGCCAAGCTAATTGATGGGTATAATTACCCGAATAACTAAAAAGCTACCTATGGGATAGAATATGGAAACTATTAGTAACTTCTACGGTTCGGTTTTGGAAAGAACCGCCATAACCAGTCGGAGGAGTTATGAAAACCACCCGGAGTGGAAGTTAATAAACTACCCGGAGTAGAAGTTAATAAACCACCTGGAGTGGAAGTTAATAAACCACCCAGAGTGGAAGTTAATAAACCACCCGGAGTGGAAGTTAATAAACTACCCGGAGTGGGAAGTTAAGAAACCAACAAGGAGATGGAAAAAACCAAATGTACTTATCCGGAGAAGTATAACTTCTCCGGGTAAGTTATGAAACTGAAGAGGAAGCCCTATAAAAGGAAAGGTAATCCTCAGATGAAAGGGACTTCTTTTTCAGTCCAGGAAAATTCTCTCTTAATCTTAATACATCTAAAAGAAGAACAAAATAATATCCTTCCCTTTTATTCTCAAAAAAGGCAAATGACTGACTTGAGCGTCGGAGTGCCTTTGGAGATTTAGCCCCATTGGCCAGCTGACCATCTTGTCTGCAATTGTGTTGTGCAGGTCGTGAGTTCGAGAAGACGGAGTTACCAGAATAATCCAAATTAACTACCGGACCAGATCCGCATTACCACGTTCATCTGAACTCCGGACCAGATCCGCAACATTGGCGCCGTCTGTGGGAACCAGATAAAAGCTTGATTCACCACTAAAAATATATATAAAAAAAATGGTTAACATCGAACACGCCAAAGTGCTTTCCGTGAACAAGTGCTCCAGGAGATAAATGCTCGACCATAAGTATGCAGAGGCATTAGAAGATGCCATTCCTGAAAATAACGTTCCTTTGCCGGAACAAGAAAGAAATCCACAGGATCAACTCATACTGGCAATGAACGCCCGTATGGAAGAAATGACTCAAGATATTCAATCTTTACGCAAAGAAGTGGGACGTCAAAAGCCGGACGCCCATTCTTCAAAGAACGCATGTTCTGCCCAATGGAACATAGGCGGAGAAAAAAATGTTGTGCACATCCAAGAAAGAGTATTTTCAAGAGAAAGGGGAGAAGGCCGATCTCGCTTGGAGGGCTGGTTGGGCCTAAGATCCGTTGAAGACAAACCCGAGAAAGGCAAAATCCCGGAGTGAAAGAAGACATCTTGACGGGGAGGAAGCTTCCTCCAACTTACCTCCTGACGGAAGAAATAAGCGACTACACCGGTCTGAAACTCCCGAGGAATGAGAGTTTATCTCAATGCCAAGAATGCCCAACATCAACAATCAAGCTCCGGAGGAATTGAGAACCTATCTCAATGCCAAAATGTCAAGAATCTCCGATCAAAGTTCCCGAGGAATTGAGAACTTATCTCAATATCAAGAAATCGTTGTACCTCGGAGAGAAGAGAAATTAGAAAAGATGTGGGACTATCTCTTCGGAGAAAAATCAAGGACGGACCAATGATCTAAGGAGGTCCCCATTCTATGTAAATCCCAGGACTGTCCATTACCCCCAAAATTCAAAATGCGATCATTGACACATATGGCGAATCTTGACCCGATGGATCATTTGGATCACTTCTAGACCTTGTTGAGTTTCCAAGGATTGGATGAAATGATGATGTGTCAATGCTTCCCATTGACTTTGAAAGGGGATGCAAGAATCTGGTTTTACCGGATGCCATCAAACTCAATTCGGTCCTTCCAAGAGTTAGCGAAAACTTTCTCTCTCAATTTGCTTCAAGCCGAGAGAATAGAAAAACAACCTCGCACTTGGCCCGTATCAAACAGGGTCCAAATGAAAACTTGAAGAGCTTCTTGTCAAGATTCACTTTCGAAGCCCGTAGAATTCCACGCCTCACTGACGAGGTGAAATTAAACACTTTTATTGCAAATCTGGAGCCAGGAGAATTTTTTAAACATTTGGCCCACACAAATTCACAAACTTTCAGAGAAGTGGAAGTTACTGCACGAGCATACGTGGTAGCTGAGGAAGCCAATGAGGCTAAGAAGCCTACCAGGGTGCATCCTCCTTATCAAGGATCACCGAAGAGAAGGAAGAACGAAGATGAAAGATCCCATCCAAAGGAGCCCAGAAGGAAGTTCAAGACTGAAACACGAAGAGAGTTCGGGCCCTTTGATCCCTTCAGTTAAATGATTCAAGAACAAATATCCCGATGCAAATACGGGAGGAAAAATTCTTCAAGTGGCCAAGAGCCCCAAAGAACCCCGGGCCGAGATCAAAGCAAGTTTTGCCATTACCATCGCTCACTGGGCATGAACCGAGGAATGTTGGACTCTGAAAGGGAAATTGAAATTCGATCGTGAAAGGACATTTCAAGAAATTCTTCAAGAAACCAGAAGATAACCCTAGTGAAAGATTGGAAGAAGAAGGGACGGAGCAACACAATCTAAAAGCCGTGTGGTGGCCGGAGTGGTAAACATGATAACCACCGAGGACCGGCCAAGGCTCGATCCCGGTCAAATGGATGTCATCCCGGAGTGATAGGAAGCGGAAGTTTGAAAGTGATGATGTAATTAGTTTTAGTAAAGAGGATATGGATCATGTGAGAACACCACATTCGAGATCCATTAGTTGTATCGCTTTGGTTTCATGGTAACGTGGATTACCGGATAAAGCGAATATTTATAGATAATGGAAGCTCTAGTAATTTACTTTATTTCGATGCTTTCATTAAATTGGGTTAAAAAACTAATCAACTCCGGCCAGCCAATGGACCACATGCGGAGTGGGAAATGAGCCGGTTCTGATTCAAAGGAACCATCCAATTGGAAATACGTTGGGAACTTACCAAGAAGAACTTCTCACGAACTAACATTTCTGGTAGTGGACCTGCCTTCAGTTTATAACGCGATTCTAGGCCGGCCCTGCCTTGCAATTTTTAGAGCAGTAACGTCTATTCCTCATTTAAAAATGAAGTTCCCAACATTAAATGGGGTTGGAGAGATATTGGGAGATCAAGTTACGAGGAAGAACGTGTTACTTATCCCAAGTTGAAAAAATGTTCAAGACCGGCATGGAAGATTTTGACTATCGAGACGAAAGCACGTTGCAACAAGCTCGGTCTGGAGGATTCTCGATCTAATTCCTTGGATCCAACGATCCAGAAAAAATGCGTATAAATAGGAAACTCGTTCATAGGACGGTTCGTAGGCGGTTAATTGAGTTCCTCCCGGAAAACAAGGATGTCTTTGCTTGGATGTCATCCGATATGCTGGAATTCCAACCGAAGTGATGGTCCATAAATTAAGTTTGATCCTAATCACAAACCGATTAGACAAAAGAGGAGTAACTACTCGGTTGAGAAACTTATTGCAATCGGGGGGAGGAAGTAAAAATTTCTTTGGATGCCTAGGTTTTATAAGGGAAGTCCAGATCGGTTTGGCTTTCCAATGTGGTTATGGTAAAAAAGAGCAAACGAAAAATGGAGGATGTGCGTTGATTTTACCAATCGAATAAAGCCTGCTCAAAGGACAATTTTCCTTTGCCAAGGATTGATCTATTGGTAGATTCAACTTAGGACATGAACTACTCGATTTTATGGATGCATACTCCGGTTATAATCAGTTAGCATGAGCCCAGGAGGATGAAGAACACACCTCCTTTATGACCAGGCCAAGGCACTTATCGTTACAAAGTAATGCCGATTCGGATTAAAGAACGCCGAGCAAACATATCAAAGATGGTGAATAAATTGTTTGCAGATCGATCGGCGAAACATGGAAGTGTACGTAGATGATATGCTTGTAGAAAAAGTAAAATCATGGATGATCACACTAAGGATTTGGAAGAAGCTTTTGAAGTACTCCGAAACATCGGATGAAATTAAATCCGACTAAATGTGCCTTCGGAGTATCTTGAGGCAAATTTTAGGATTCATCGTTTCAAAGCGAGGAATTGAAGCCAATCAAAGAAAAAATAAAAGCGGTTACGTAAATGAGTCCGCTAAAACCATAAAAAAGAAGACGGCTTACGGGAAGGCTTGCAAAGACTCTCCCGATTTTTATCCGGATCGGCGGAGAAGTACCTTCCATTTTTCAAAGCTTTAAGAGGAACCAAAGCAAATGGTTTCCAGTGGGATCAAGAATGCCAAGCCGCTTTTCAAAATTTAAAAAGAGTATTTAGCTTGACCCTCCTCTTCGCGTCACCATTAGAGGGAGAGGAATTATTTTTATATCCGGCAGTTTCGATGTAGTTTTAAGTTCGGTTTTAATCCAGCGACAGACGGATGTTCAAAAACCGGTACTACGCCCGGAAACACAACTGTGTCAGTGGAAAGTCGTTACACACATGCCGAAAAGATAGTGCTAGCTCTGGTTTATTCAGGGAGAAAGCTAAGGCCATATTTCCAAGCCCATAAGATAACCATCCTCACAGATCAACCTCTTAAAGGGATCTTGCAAAAGTGGACACGTCGGTCGGCGGGTCAAATGGGCAATCGAGCTCGAGAATTTGATATTGAGTACAAGCCAAGACCGTCGATAAAAGGACAGGCTTTGGCTGATTTTTGGTTGAAACTTCCTTTTCAGCCCAAAATAATGAAGCGAAGATCAAAGATAGACGGACCGAGTTGTCCAATCCATGGACGATGTACGTGGGCCGGATCTTCTACACAATCAATGAAGCGGAGCCGGAGTGATGCGAACTCCAGGAAGGAATGGAAATTTTATATTCACTAAGGCTTTCATTCCCAACAACAAACAACGAGCTGAATATGAAGCTCTGTTGGCCGGACTTGATTGGCCAAGGAATGTTCAAACAAAATATGTTGCGATCTACTGTGACTCCGGCCGATGGTTAATTAAGTTCGAGGAAACTTTTGAGGTGTCAAACTCGTGTTTAGCAAGATACCTTACTAAGGTAAGAAGTGCATTTCAAGATTTTGATAAAATTGACATGCACCATATTTCTAGAACGGAAAACGAAAAGGCCGATCAGTTAACAAAAGCGTGGCCATAGAAAATCCTAGAGCAAAGACACCCGAAGTATGCGAGAGGTTCTAACTACTCTAAGTATTGAAGAAGTAGATCAAGATATCCTACAAGTCACTAGTAATGAAAGCTGGATGACTCCTTATTATCGATATTTATCTGATGGAGTGGTTCGAGAAAATCCGACGAAGTAAAGAGAATAAAGAAAAGAAAGCTTTGGCCGGGTACGTCATCATTGATGGAAATCAGACCGTCGTGGGTACTCCGTCCCCTATTTGAGATGCCTAACCCCGGAGGAAGCGAGTTACGCTCTTGGTGAGGTCCATCTTGGGATTTGTGGGTCCCACATAGGAGGAAAGAATCTAGCCTTCAAATTAATGCTACAAGGATATTTTTGGCCAACTATAAAAAAGACGCTTCGACTTTGTCAAGAAATGTGAGAAGCGCCAAATCCATGGAAGCATACCTCACGCACCTCCAATCGAACTCGAAATCGTTAAAGCGCCCGGCCGTTCGCACAATGGGGCCGGACATGGGACCCTTCCCGATGGCATTTAGACAAAGGAAGTTCATTATAGACGGAATAGATTATTTTACCAAGTGGGTGGAAGCTTCTCCTTGGTAAAAAAATCAACATAATGCGACGAGTTCGTGCGACAAAACATTGTTTGCGGTTTGGAGTTCGAAGCGATAGTAGCCCGATAACGGAACCAGTTTACGGGGAAGCGCTTTACTAAGTTCTCGTTTCAAATTTGAATATCGGTTAGCGCACACCTCGTTGCTATCCACAAGCAAAAGGCCAAATAGAGGTAACTAACAGAACTTTATTACATGGTTTAAAAACCAAACTTTGGAGGAAGCGGGGGCTCTTGGGCTGATGAGTTGCCATCCATTTTATGGTCAAACCGGGACGACTCCCTAAAGAATCAACAAAAGAAACGCCATTCAATTTATGCTACGGGCAAGACGGTGATACCAATTGAGATAGGCTTGCCCCGACCTAGGATAGAAAATTTCGATTCTCACAAGAATTCAAAACGGCTAAAGGAAAATCTAGACTTATTCGGGAGGAAATGAGAAACGGCAAAGTGCGGATCAAAGATATCAAAGAACGGATCGCGCGATACTACAATAAGAGAACGAAGCGCTGACGGTTTGACGGAGATTTAGTTTTGAGAAGCATACAAGCCACGGAAAAATTGCGAATAGAAATAAGTTATCTCCTAATTGGGAAGGTCCGTTTATTGTTTCTGTATATTAAGAAACGTTGCTTATAAATTGCGCACCTCGAATGGAAAATTAGTGCCTAGAACTTGGAATGCAATGCATTTGAAAAAATTCTTTCAATAAAAGTCAATATATTTCTTTCCATTCATAAAGGGCTTTAGGTACATTTCTTCCTTGTCCTCAATACAACGTTAATGAAAATCAAAATTAATGTGGAGGACTTGTTGGAGGTCTGCGTTGAAGGTTCGCAAAACCTCAAAAGTCTACCAAGTCCGATCTAAGGCGGGCGCCCGCATTCCTTGGATCAAAAAAGCCAACGGAAAATTTGGATCCAACTTAGGAGCAATCACGCATAAAAGGATTCCGTCTAAAAATCGCATTCAAAGCCGGACGGACCTCTTCAGGCTTAAGTCGGACCATAAGCTCCGCTCCCAACTTAGCATTATCACTTCTCAGGCTGGATGCATGCTCTTGAGACGCCTTCAAAGCTTCATTAGCTTGCTGCAACTCAAGCTCCATACTAGAAATACGCTTCTGTAGAAAATCAATCTTAGCAGCATCAGCGCTAGTCCGATTTCTCATTTCTTCAAGGATGGAGGGATCAATGCACTCTTTTCAAGTTTTGAATTTCTTTCTCGAGCTCCATCCTCAAATCACGTTGGGTTAAGGGAGATTTAAAATCTCACCCATTTTCTCACTCTGTTGAACACAAGGATCAGTCAGAAGTTAGTAAAAAAAAAAAAGAGGAAAAAGAGCAGATAAGAGGAGAAAATCTCTTTTCAGAGTCTTACTGTTATATAGCGGGCTTTTTGAGCTACGGTCTTCAAGGGTAAACGACGTGAAGAGGCCGGAGCTTGCTTCGGATCCGGACCAGCTGAACTCCGGAGAGGAGAGTGAACGACAGGATCAGTTGAACATTGATGGAGAGGCGGAGCAGAAACCACCGGAGTGGGAGCAGGTAAGACCGGAGTAGGATGAGAAACAGCCGGAGTAGGAATTTCTTCAGTAGGCCTTTCAACAGCTGAATCAACCGGACCGGAAAAAGATTCCCTTAGGTCCGGAGCTGATATGGTATATGGAACGATGGCCATTTCATCGCCTACCATCTCGCAGGCAGCCAGGACTCACTAACAGGATTTTCTTCCCTGTACCCCTTTTAACTTTTTCGTCGAAGAGACACCAACCTCAAGAAGAGACGGAAGAAGGAGATTACCGGGTGAAATAACCAAACGTTTACGCCCCGTGGCACGGAGTCCTTTGCTTTCCTTTTAAGCTTTTTAGAGTTGGCTCAAGTTCCAACTTTACCAGTTAAAGACCCCATTTGGTCGAGCAAAATCTCGTGGGTAAACAAACGTCCCTTATCGTAAAACGATTCCATATTCGATTTAATCATTTTGATCCGAGGTTTCACCGACTCCTCTTCTCCGAGGGCCGGGCTTGGAAAGTGATTCGGGATTTTACCCCGTGCATTAGGAATGCCCAGGTTGAGGGACTAAGAAGGAAAAAGAAACGGTCTTTCCAATTTTTGACCGTATCAATAATAACCCCGCTGATATTTAAGTCGCGGGGAGATAGGGATATCCAATCCCCATTTTGACAAAATTTAAATAAAGCCCTAACAATGGAGGTATTAAGAGTTGTACCTCGAAGACGGAAAAATATGCAGAGGTTACAGAGATACCTCACAGCGTTCGCGTGATAGCGTGCGATGGACACGCCTAAATCAGAAAAAATTGTTCGAAGTTCTGATGCAAGGGAAAAACGAAAGCCACTCTTCAAATGCGCTTCGTATACCGTGATATATCCAGTTGGAGGAGAATCGGCTCTATCGGTCTCCTTCGGTATCGAGCGCAGATATGAACTTGGAATCTTATACTGAAGAATGATCTTCTCCATCTCTTCAGTGGTAAGAACAGATTTAATCGACTCAACTTTAGACGCCATTGAAGCAGGAAGAAGAAGGGTGAAATACAGAGAAACAGGGAGAATGAAGATGAAATACAGAGTAACGTAAAAACGGGGAAAAACCCTAATTTATAGGTTTGAAGGGACGTGTCCGTTCAAATTCAAAAGTGATGAAGAGGACGCGTGTCGCAAAGGCATTTGCTACTCAAAACGGTGGTTATAGAAGTTACCACGCGATGATCAACACGTGGCCGGCCTACCTAAGACCGTGGTCGTAACTAATCGCCACCCGGAGTGACCAAAAGTGGGAGTCACCAAACCGAGTAAAAATCTCCGGAGTGACCAAAAAAGCGGAGTCACCAAACCGAGTAAAAATCCGAGTGACCAAAAGCTTCGAGTCACCAAACGGAGTAAAAATCCGGAGTGACCAAAAAGTTGAGTCACCAAATCCGAGTAATGAATCTCGGAGTGACCAAAAGCGGGAGTCACCAAACCGGAGTAAAAATCTCCAAGTGACCAAAAGCGGAGTCACCAAACCGAGTAAAAATCTCCGGAGTGACCAAAAAGCGGGATTTACCAAAAGGTAAAAAAATATCCGGAGTGACCAAAAGCGGGAGTCACCAAATCCGCGTAAAAATATCCGGAGTGACCAAAAGCGGGAGTCACCAAATCCGAATAAAAATCTCCGGTGTGACCAAAAACAGAGTCACAAAACGGACTAAAAATCCGGAGTGACCAAAAAGCAGGAGTCACAAAATCCGAAGTAAAATCCGGAGTGATCGGGAAAAATGGAATCACTAAGTCCGAGCAATGAAAATCTGGAAAAATTCTAAGTAGTCAATCCCATTACCAAAACATGCTAGAAGTTAAAATTTTAATCTTCTAGCATGGGGGGCTAGTGATGGGTATAATTACCCGAATAACTAAAAAGCTACCCATGGGATAGAATATGGAAACTATTAGTAACTTCTACGGTTCGGTTTTGGGAAGAACCGCCATAACCAGCCGGAGGAGTTAATAAACCACCCGGAGTGGAAGTTAATAAACCACCCGGAGTGGAAGTTAATAAACCACCCGGAGTGGAAGTTAATAAACTACCCGGAGTGGGAAGTTAAGAAACCAACAAGGAGATGGAAAAAACCAAATGCTTATCCGGAGAAGTATAACTTCTCGGGTAAGTTATGAACCAAGAGGAAGCCCTATAAAAGGAAAGGTAATCCTCGATGAAAGGACTTGACTTTTCAGTCCAGGAAAAGTTCTCTTAATCTTAATACATCTAAAAGAAGAACAAAATAATATCTTTCCCTTTTATTCTCAAAAAGGCAAATGATCTGATTTGAGGCCGGGTGGGCTTTGGGGATTTAATTTCATCGCACACTGACCATCTTGTCTGTAATTGTGTTGGCAGTCGCGTGAGTTCGAGAAGACGGAGTTACCAGAATAATCCAAATTAACTACCGGACCATATCCGTATTACCACGTCCGTCTGAATTCCGGACCAAATCCGCAACATTAATAATGTAGCCAGCATTTTGGCTACAAATGTATTCATTGATATTTGACTACTATTTAAAGATGGAGAAAACTTACTCAATTTCGTTACCAGTAGATAATCAATTGAATTAATTCTCAAGAAAAATGCAGTACAAAGGCATCCATCTTCCCAAAGAGGCGTAATTAAATATGTGGGAATACTATTAAAAAATAAATAAATAATGGATTAAATTTATGATGGTATCTCTGTGTTACGTTAAGTAAATTAATTCAGAGAAAAAAATATGTGAACATTCGCATCCATCTTTCCAAGGGGACAGAAATAAATATGTGGGAGTATAACTACAAATATAAAATAAATAAACATGGACTGATTTGTGATCGTATCTATCTATCTCGAGAGCAGCCTTGTGAAGAAGTTTCTGGAGTGAAGAATCTGCAAACAAGCGACATGAACATATCTTCCAAGCTTGTCCACTTGCCTTGGCTCCCCCGCGTGTCTTTCCTGCACACTCTGCGTGTCTTGTCAACCCAGCCGTCCTCCACATATTCCCCGTCCGCTGATCAGTCAATACGCACGACCGCCTCCACGTCAATATAAATTCTTCGTTTAAGATTAAATCAAATTAAGCACGCTGGGATGTGAATTGGCTTAAATGCTTTAATTTGTTCCTCCAAAGATAACCAAATAAAAATGATGACCTTATAACTGTACGAATTTTGTTGTAATGAGTTGAATGGTGTAACTTTAATATTAAAGGTCTGTTTGATTTAATTACAAAAAAAAAAAAAGGTTTTCTGTTATAATATAGAAGTAAATTTATATCCTAAAAATAAAATAAAATAAAAGAGTAAATGTATATAAAATTTACATCAATATATATTTTGTTATGTTTTATGAACATTATTAACCTAGGATTTTTTTTTTTTGAGATAAAACAGCTAAATAATAAGTGAGAGATGGATTGTGAAGAGGTTTCTTCAGATAACAAGTACGGTGGTGCAACATGTTCGTACCATACGTCCATAGTATGGACCGGGTTTTAGTAGGTCGAAATTTGAACGTTAAAGCCATAAATCGATTATTAAAACTCTTTTGTGCGTGTGTGTTGTGCTATGCAAACAAATTACGCAAGCTATAGTTGTTAAATTCTGAAACTTACCTTCAACATACGATTTGAAGAAATCCTTGTACGTCCCACCAATTTTCCTTCGTAGAGCACCATACTGCAAGATTCATTGGATAAAGGAAAAAGATAAAAACAGAAGACATGAGAGAGAGAAAAACGCATATCGCACCAAGTCCATTTCTCTGGAAATGTCCAGTTTGACCTTTCCTAGGTGAAGTGAAATTCATCACAAATCCATTAGTCCTCCTCGCTTTAAGACCTATTCTCAAATTTTAGTTTTTTTTTTTTTTGGTAAGTAAGTAAATTAAAATTAAAATAAATAAAATTACAAAATGATGTTCTAACTCCAAATGTTTTGCCAACTTAGAGGTAGAACAACGAGTTAGGGCATTCCTCAAGCACCAACAATTCGTGAAACCGAACAAAATTAAGAAAACCTAGATGAGAAAACATCTAAAGCGGCCACATGCCATCCGGCCTAAAAACCCACACATAGGAACAGCATCAACAGATTTATCAAATGAGGTTCCACCGTTCCAAAGACAGAAAAACACAATAGAAGAAAATTCAAATGCCAGTAGCTAAGTCCATGGACTGATTTACACACGCCAAGCCGTTGCTTTGCTTCCACATCATTTGGCCAATAGACCACCACGCCTCAGGCAGTATCATTCATGAGCTGGCCTCAGACAAGGGCAGAATATCATAGCATCTCGAGCAATTCTATATGCAAAGCAGGATACCCGCCTCATAGTCCTCGGACAGGAGCCTGTGTCCTTTCCAGCAACTAGAGCAGAAACTCAACCGCCAGCAACATAGACCTCGGACTGGTTTTATATGCCATGAAACGAGCATTGATAGGGGTCTCAAACTCATCCTACAGGCCTCGTCCGAGAGCAGCATGCCCAAATCCTCTCGGACAAGTTTAAACCAGAGGCAGGATACCGATGATGGCAATACACCATCAATGAGAACTCCAATCCAACAAACAAGTTAATCTTCTCACCAAAGATCAAGAACACAGCGTATGAGCCTACATCCTATCCAAAGAACCGAAACACCTACATCAACATTCAAGCAGGGGAGCTCACCAAATCGCACAAAGATCACAACCTTTCAAAAGATTCACCCTCGATGACAACTGCTCTCCAGCCGCCATAGGGCGCAAAACCAGCAGCATCAATCTTCAGCAGGGCAGGATCAAAATCGGCCTCCATCAATTTTCCAACACAAAGCTTCCCCTCACAACCAAGGAAGTAGTTTGCCTTATAATTCAAGAAGCTTAATAAGATAGACCACAACTTCTGTCTAGCCCCAGACAGTCAAACCCAACCGGCTGAAATCCTAAGTGCCTGAGGATCCAAGCAACAGGAAACTTAACCACTATGGTCAATCCCAAGAGGCAACCAGTAAGTCAGTCATCAGTGACCAGTAGTAGCTACCATTAGCATGATAGCCGCCCGTACCACGAGTAACAGCATCAGCTCAAAACCTCATCTGAAGATCTCACCCAGTGCACGCATCAACATAGCACAAGTTGCTAAAATAGCCAAAACATCAAAGTCAATACTTTGACAAAAACACCACCTCGCCTTAGAGAGTCTTGGACCGAATCATCTCTACTCCTGCCCAACCCTAGACCGTCTAGCCCATACAGCTCAATTCCTAAGTGCCGGAGAGCCCTTAGAGTTTTTGGACGCAGACTTTCTTTGTCTACGGGATTTTGCTTGGTTTCCAGGATATTGCATGGCAATCACACCAATGGCGCAATAAAACTTCACCTTAGAAGCGTCCAGGGCTTGGCCCACACAAACATCAGCTAACGAGCCCCCGGGGCTAATAGTGTCATTCCCCACATTGATTGAAGCATCCAGGGAATACTTACTTGAGAGACGGATGATAGAGTTAGGTGTTAGATCAAGGTTATCTTCTAAAGCAGAAGCCATGTCATGACGGCCATACCTGGTATCATGAAGAATGTGGGCAGAAACAACAGCAAGATCAACTTCAAACAATGCTTCTGTGGGCAATCTAGAAGGGACAACATCCATGGCTGCCACCGCACAAACTGGAAAGGCCGACTCCAACACATTAGCAGCCTCGGATATGACGGAGGCAGTATGAAGGCTGGGAGCAAAGCCATCTTCTTGGGAGCCATCTTCCACAGCAGAACAGGTCGAAGAGCCAAGAGCGGCAACCCGGTCTTCATTTGAGATTGGTACGGGGGTACCACAGATACTCGGTAATCTGGAGTCAATAGGATCAATTCCCACTTGCAACATTTTAGCAAAGGACACCGTAAGGGAGCATTTAAGATATCCGAGCTTCTTATTTAAATGGATTAGTAAAAATTATAAGGAGTGAGTCAAAAATTTAGTAATGTATATAATATATCAATGAATATTTATACTTTACATTTAAAACATATGAGAAGGAATAATGTGTGACGAAACGGCCATATTTTCCCCCATATGCCCGCCGTCAAATTCATATTTAATGTTTCCGGGAAAAAAACGAAAGCAACTAATTTCTGGCATAAAAATTTCTTTTCCTTTTACACACACAAGATCGTAATTGGCCAGACGGCTTCAAATTGTCTGGCCTCATCTTGGCTGGCCAAGAATCTGGGTCGGTCAGTCAAGACACATGAGATGCTACTAAGAACCAAAATTTCATAATAAACATAATTCCAGTGGAAGCATACAATTTTCCTTCAGTTTACATATATAGTAGAAGTCATAATACAAAGTCTCCAAAATAACCAAAAATACATAAAGTTGATCGAGACTGCAACATGAATCTAGATCCGTCCTCCTACCTAGCCAAACCACCTGACTCTAATCTTTCTCATCCGGCATACACTCTTGGTCATCTAAGGGTAGAAAACAGCAAAGAATAAGCGGCGGCTTAGCAAGGTACCAATGCAGAAAACATGCGTATAAAACTTCAAAACGAAATCCAAACGACTAGAATATGAGCACTGGCATACAAGAATATAAAACATGAATTCAATACACTTTCATGGAAACCGGTTTAGTTTTAGTTCGGAAGTCTTTTTCTTTGTTCTTAGTGATCTTTATTTCGAAATATTGTGAAAAACTTATTCTTCTTTAGGAACTGGATTCAATACACTTTCATGGAAACCGGTTTAGTTTTAGTTCGGAAGTCTTTTTCTTTGTTCTTAGTGATCTTTATTTCGAAATATTGTGAAAAACTTATTCTTCTTTAGGAACTGGATTGAAGCGGACCACTTCGAGAAAGGGTTGTGTATCACCCCATAACCTAAGGCTGACCCTTCTATTATACTCCCAGAGGTGAACGGTAATGGCTTTAACCCGGCATACGGGACCGTAGTCCAAAAATGCTACCAAAAGTCCTCACGTGGCCCAAGGGCAGTCCTCTACTGTCACTCTGATATCCTTCATCCAATTTCTTAATAGCAAGTCGATTGAAAACTCTATCCATAATCCTGTCATACAATGGCCATCTATCAAATCTCAGAGTCAAATGCAGAATTGCAAAGTTCCTCTTGCTGTCCTTATATACAAATTTTCTTATTATTTTCCTTCAAAACCAGCTACATTTTAGATTTGCAACTCTCGGCCATCTAAATTCATATTTCCAAAAGTCTGAAAATCTTATTAAGCAAAAGTCTGGAGATCTTTAAAGGCATGCGGAGCAAAAGTCCGGAGATCTTTAAGGTGTACTTTCAAAAATTTTAATAAGCATAGATGCAGAGATCTTTAAGGCAGGCTTTCAAAAATCTTAGTGTGCAAACATCCAGAGATCTATAAAGGCGTGCTCTCGTTCATATCATACAACATGCAAACTCTTTAATTATCCAAAAATTTCTAGCCAAAAACTAAACATCCAGATATGTAAATAACTAGACTTCACACAATTAAACAAATAACCGGGCTTCACATGAATGAGCAAATAACCAAAGTTCTTCAATGATACATCCATAAATGTTAACAGTACTCGAAAGTAATTAACATAACATAATTCTCATAGAAATTATCCAATGGAACATGAAAACACTAATGCTTAAAAATGTGGGGTGCACTTGCCTGGAATCTGATCTATGATCGAAATTTCCTTACCTGGATCTGACCTGAAATTCTTCTTTTCCTCATGCTTACTCACAAATTGTCCAACTTCTATTCTAATTTTCAAATTCAGTATTTAAAGATGTTGGGGTTGGTGGTAGTAGGTGGCAGCAAATTAACTATTTTATATTTCTTTTTTTACTCTATTTTTCTTTCTTAAAGGTCTGCGGTGTAGGTGGAAGCAAGTCACTGCCTACTCTGATTTGGCCAGTCAGACCCTAATCAAAGCCAGCTAATAAGTCAATCCGGTCAACTATTTTGGTCTGGTAAGTTCTATTAATCTGGACAACGTTTATTCCAACTTTATTTTTAAATATCCCTTGTTAATTCCTCTCTGAAAATCTTCTCGGAATTCCCCTCTGGAATTCCTATCCGGAAGACTCGTCTCCAAATTATCGTCTTGAGATTTCCTTTTAACCTCTTCGGAAATCATCTCCGGAAAGAACCTTAATCCACAATGGGAAATGCCTTAATCTACTTTGAAAAACACCTCAATCTACTCCGAAAAATATCTCCAAAAGTTCATTCAATCCTGTCCGAAAATTATCTCCAAAAAATATCTCCGAAAACTTACTTAATTCGTCTACGAAAACTTACCTAATTTGTCTCCGAAAATTGTCACCCAAATTTGCCTCCGTATTTTTCTTAATGGTATCCGAAAATGGTCTCCGAAATTCACTTAATCGTTTCTGGCAGAAATCCATTCCTCTTTCTCAATTTGGCACACTTAGCCAATCAACTCTTTCTTATTTCGGTCAACTTTTCTAATTCTTTGGTTAACTCTTCTAATTTTTGGTCAACTCTTCCAATTTTCCAGTCAACTCTTCCAATTTTCTCGCCAACTTGTATCATTAAATTTTTTCGGTCAACCTATCGGTCTACTATTTATTCCACAGGTCTACTATTCTATCCTTAGAAAGTTCTTTGCCATTAAGATAACTCCTCATAAATTAATCAAGCAAAAACCTAATTATACAGCCTTAATTACTGAGTTTAAAAATCGGGACATTACAAATGTATCAGATTTTAATGATATGTCATGAAATTTCATAACAATTACGTAATCTATAAGGTTTGAGTTCTTAATTTATGGTAATTATAATTAATTAAGTTAATATAATTAAATTGATGTCAAATAATATAAAAAATTAGATTAGAAAGTTAAAATTTGATCGAATGACTCGGCGCCTGATAGAGATCCAACCCTTGCCTGAGTTCCAAAGCTTAATTGGCGCTTGAGCAATCATTGATAGTAGTTACATGTTTGAGTGTACCACGAGCATGATAGTCTAGAAGTACCGGCGCCCGACGTACACCTGAGTGATACTCAAGGGCAGCTTTATATAAATAGGACCCTCCTGCTATTTTTATCATTTTCAGTAGGAAATTTGGGAGATGGGAGAGAAGTAAATGGAGAGAAGAGAGTGAGGGACTGAGAGGTGGCTATAGAAAATTAAATTAAGTTGATCCAAGTTGATTTTTAGTGAGAATTAAATGAAGGTAAAGTGCATTCTAAGTTTCTTTTTCTATTATTACTAATCTTTTCTAATTTTCTGAGTATTTATTTATTTACATACTTATACATAATATGATTTTGAAGTTATAATATATACATTTACCATGCATGTGAATTCTTACTAGTTCTTCTATATTTGTGCATGAAATTCTTATCCAAACTCATGAATATTATCACAGTTTGCTGTCTTAAATTCATGGTTTAATGGTTATACATGTAATAAATTTCGTAAACCTTACAATTGTATATTCTGGACTTAAAATTATAAACTTGCATATTTATAATTTCAGAAAATATGGCCTTGCATATATGTTATTAAACTTAAATTATAGAATTTCTCTTAAATTGCTTATTGTAGCTAAACCTTTACTGAATTTTGATTCCTACATGTTTTAAATTCATACAGGAGCTTATACATGTTTAAATTATTAAATATATGTCTTATCTGAGGTGAAAAATATACATAATTTAACTTACACAGTTTAAAATTTAATACCTTTATTGAATTATATATATTTGTCAAAATTTTTGTATTTACGGCACTATTAGTTATTAAAATGAAATAGTATGGGAATAGAATAGTTATTCTCAAGAAATAAAATAAGATGAAAATAGAGTTAGAAATTATTATTCTCATATTTAGTTATTAGAATAGAATAAATTGAGAATTAGTATTCTAATATTTAGTTTATAAAATAGTACGATGAATAAGGTAGTAATTTATCGTAATGACTTTTTTATCCTTATTTAATGAAAAAGATATTCTTTTTTCTTTTATATATATATACACACACATTATTCTAAATTATTATTTAGTATAATATATATATTTTTATTATAAATTTTTTTTTTTGTAAGTAAGTATTTTGGATTAATGGGAGAAAAAACATATTACAAAATTGATGTTTTATCGCCAAGTATTTTGACTTGGAGATAAAACATAACCCGCTGGGGCATACCCCGAGCAAAAGTACATCCAAAGGTACAAAACAAGCCTCTAGGAGGCCCACGATCTACAAACCCTATAGAGTTGAAAAATATTATAGAAAAGTTCAAAAACCTACCCAGAGGGCCCATCACCCATACACACCAGCCTTTCGAACATCCCTGGGAACCCACAGTACAAGACAACCTTCAAAGAAGGGAGCATGATGTTATCAAGAACCAACCGCAAACCAACACTACTCAACAACCGCATCTTTGCTGATCAACACCCAACATCCAATTAAGGACAATGACAGCCCACACCAAAGATTTTTGCATTTTACAAAGACCTTTCGACACAATCAAACCGGATGGGAAGGTGCTTCACCAAAACGGCAACAAACAAGCAAAGATTCCGGGCTTAGTCCGAAGGAATAAAATTGCACAGTGGCAATGACAAGCAAATTTCATTACTAAGCCAAGATCATCACCAGCAAAGATGATCCATCCCAACACCAATTTCCAACACAAGAAGAATCAACATCGTATCCGTGCGGCGCCTAAGTAATTCCAAAGACTATCAATGCATAGCTTCCGAGAGAAATTTAATGGAAATGCCACAAATATCCCTCACCATGGCCCGTTAACGCATAGGCCATACCAACCTACTATTATTCTGTCATGGTGCACATTGCAAGAATAAGAGAAGGCCGCACACCCAGACGTAAGGAAGACCTCATGATTTCTGCAGAATGAGCCATTGCACAAGAGCATCAAACTCCAAAATACCACCAACAGAGTGGGAATAAATAGCCGTGCTACACAAGCACCAACTACATCAGATCGCAAAATCAGCCTCAAAAATTGCAAGAAACAACCATCCACCAGAAGGACAACGCGGCCAAAGGCCATCTCAGTCATCCAAGTCAGGTCCGTTGATGAAGCCCACCTAACAGACCTCCACAGACAAAGCTAGTACCCAACAAGTAAACAAAGTTGGGCACCACCACCTCATTTGAGAGCACACCGTCAAAGAAAAATTTTGAGTAAGAGCCATCAAAGAACTGAAGCTTCAAAGAGGGAGCTTGATGTTGCCAAGAACCACCAAAGATCAAAATCCTACAATTCCCCGCCACAAGAAATTTAAAAGCATTCCAACACTCTCCAACAAGGCTATGCCACTTCAGCACCGGCCCAAACCGCACATCACAGCTAGCTTAGTAGGCAACACAGAGCAACACAAATGCCTACACATGCCACTATCAAAGAACTCGAAAGAAATGGCAATCTAAATGCCAACCGCATGATATTCTCGCAAATGAAGAGACAACTGCAATCCAGTCCGGGGCTCATGAGATCCAAGAGGATCGCCATCCAATTCAATACATCAAAGCCTTATTGCAAGGCAACAAGAAAGAATCGTCAGAGAAGCGGGGACAAAAGCAATCCTATGGACTCGCAACATAATCTTACCACAAGAAAGCAAAAGAAACAAACCAAAGACCACCTCAACAAGAAGAGATTTTAGCAACCGAAAATTCCACAACCGGCCTACTCATCCCATGCCCAAAGGGTCTCAATCCATAAACACACGGGCTCCCCAACCCAATCAACAAATGGGACACACAGCCTTAACTCGAGCAAAGACCATAGGAAGTCCGGCTGCATCAATTCCCTTCAAGGTGAGACAAAGATCCCACGAAAAGGAGCCTCCAAATATAGCAAAGATCAATTTAAGGAAGCATCCCAGTAGGCAATAACCAGCAGGAGCTCAACTCAACAGATGTACCACGCAGCCAAATAATAGCACCGCCGCATCAACAACCACATCCAGAAGTCCCACCCAGAGAGCAAGACGTGGCACTCCCAACCCAACCAACAGGGGTGAAACACATTGGCAATGGAAAGTCAATCCAGCAGCCCAAGACAATTGCAGGCACAATACGCCAAGCTAAGAGCGAGACATACCATGAAGCCAGAGGAAGAATCTCCCGGCCACAACCGAGAGAGGCCAGAATTGGTGAGCTTGTCCAAGCCGAAGGCATCCAAGTCATTCTCCAGAAAATGGACGACAAGGAAAGATTCCCAACGCACCACAAAGATCGGAGGCATCCAAGAGGGCCACGGCCGGGCGCCCGAGACCATCGGCCGTGCATCGCAAACCAAAGACGACACGGCAACCCCGAACCGGTCCGCTTTAAGGGAACAACCAAGGCCGGCACCTTTCGCAGCCAGCACCCAAAGCATCGAAAGCCCCATCCCAATCAATGGTAGAGACGAAATTAGATCAAAACCTAGGCGCAAAACCGAGGAACAAGGAAAGGAGCTGGAGAGAGAAGCGAGGACTCAAAGCGAGCGCCATCACTCTCTCAGAGGCCACAGGACCCCAGCTACAAGATCTTCAACATATGGAGAGCCTTTGCCCCATTCAGAAAGTGAGATAGGAGGACCAAACGCTCAGGCAACTTCGAAAGCTTCGAAGTCGCCGAGACCGACAACTCCAGAGCACGGAAACGGAAGGATGGAGATCGATAGCCGGGAGAGGGGGGGCCGGGCAAGCAACCGGAAGGCCGGCCATGGCAGGCGCCGGAGCCGCCCGACACCAAAGGCGGAAACACCATGGGTGTGCCCTGCGCTTCAAAATTCAAACGAATCGATGTAGCTCGAATTCATATCCCATCGGCAGGATATTTTATTATAAAATATATATTTAATAATATATAATATAATATATATCATTGAATATATATTATGTATATATAATTTCATGCATATATTAAATATTTATTAATTATTTGATATAATATTATGTAATATTATATAATACATAATATTACGTATTAAATATTACGTAAATATAATAAATGTTTATTAAATATAATTATTAAATAATTATATATCAAATAATTACGCGTGTGTGTATATATAATGACATTTTCGGAATATAAAATAATTGATATGGGAATACTTTTTTCTAACTGCCCAAGAATAACTAATACGAATGGAGAGGTGGTAATAGTTATTTTCTGATATTCGAAAATAATTATTCCTTCGATAATATTTATTCATTGTCAAAATATAACTAAACAATGAAATAAATATTTTTGAATGAATAAAGTGAGAATAAAAATTTTATTCCCATCAACCAAATGTGGGGTTAGTTGTTAATTTAACATTCTGCACATTAAAATTTATTATGGCCAGATTCTACCAAATATTACACATGAAATTATAGAATGATTGAATAAAAACTCTATAATTAAGTTATAAATTATGATTATTTTTTTCAAGAGTAAAAAAATTAAAAATTATGAGAGAATGTGTAGATTTTTTTTTAAGAATTACATTGGACTGTATTTATTATTCAATAGGTAGTATATTATAGAATGCCTTAGTATATGATAGTAGTAAATCGATATTCGAACCTATTATCCGTGGGTAAGAAGTAGCGTTCGATCCCATATATAGGGTTATATATATAATAGTTAACATATAGGTCTTAAATAGTAGTATATGATCTTTGATTATGTAAACCATAGACAATTCAAGCTTCAATTGTCCACTTATTTAATCGATAAAACATACTAGTTCTAATCCCTAAGAAAAATTAGATTTGGGTATGGTTTGATAACATAAATTAAATAAGAATATGATAAGAAAAAGCTAAAATTTCTGTATAAATTTATCATATAATTGTTATGAAATTTCATAGTATATTATTAAAATCTGATATAGTGATCATTCTAATATTTTTTAATGCAAAGTATATATATTCATTAATATATTATAAGTTTTGTTGAATATTTGACTCACTCATTATTTTTTTTACTAATCCTTTTAGAAACTCAGATACCTGCTGGATGAACAAGAATGAAAAACAATCTTATTTGAAGAAGAAGTTAGAATATGAAATTTAGTTAATTTGATATTGTTTCTGAGATTCCGGATAATAGTGAATATATTAATTGTTATATTTTAGTTGATCAATCAGTTTTTAGATGATAATATTTGATATTTAGATTATTATGATAAATAGTTTTTTAATTTTTGGATAATGTTATATTGTTTTATGCTGTAATGTATGTATAAAAATCATATAACAGTTGGTAAGTCAAGAGATGTATGTTAGTCTATTTCGACACCATGTGAATGTGAATTACATCATGACCGAGTTATAGATTCATAGATGTCAGTTAATGAATAGTTTGGCAGTAGTAAAATTTTATTTTCATAAATTATAATTACTCTGATTGTTGATCATAAGCATGCTCCTTACCTAAAATCAAACATTATGATTAGATTAATGTCGGAGTCATAAAAGACGTGATAATAATTTTGATCATGTGTATAATATTGTATTTATTTATTTGAGATTGGTCAATGTATAAACGTAAAATTTACGTTCAAATGTTATTTAGATGATTAAATAGATTAAATAATAATAATCTAATTAAGTGTTAATCATGGGATCGGATATTGGGACGTAAAATGATTAGCTTATGTAGAAATTTTAAGTTTATCTTATTATGTTTTTACTAAATTTAAATCATCAAATCATACTTAAATTTGTTTTTTCTTATAAATTAGGGTCAGTAGACATTATTGAGCAAAAGAACAGATAGTTAAAACCCAAATTGTATATACTCCCATACAACCAAATGTAATATACTACTATTAAAAATTCATATATAAACCATCATACATATAACCCAATATATAGAGTTGAACGTGCTTCTCACCCATAAATAACAGGTTTAGAAATTAATATACTACTATAATATACTAAGACATTATATAATACATTACCCACTGAATCATAACTATGGTCCAATACTTTTAAGAAAACATTAGACTTTTTTTCCTAATTTATAATTTTTTCACTCATGAAGAAAATGTCTATATTTTTTGATATAATTGTAAAATTTGTCACATAATTCTGTAAATTTTAACTTAAAACACTAAATTATAATATCTTTAATCACGCAGAACCAATCTTAGAGCTTAATACAGCAAAATTTAGTACGGTTTAGTGCAGATAATAGCAACAGCCCATGCAGTAAAAGTTTCTATAATTTATTGAATAAATCAAAAAGCATGCTGAGTTTCCTATTAAATTTCAAAAAATGTAGTGCATAATTTAATATGTAGGAACTTATACTCAACACTTTGTAGTTATGCAAGAACATTGGGTATGAAATTCTGACATGCATATAATATCAAGCTTTTACACATATAAAAAGGTAACCGTAGAAATCAGCAAGGTGATATCATATATTTGAGTTTAGACATAAATTTTATACATTTTTCAAACAAAATAGGAAAAATTAATATGCATGTTAAACTATATCACCATGGCTTCGAAAATCATAACATACATGAGCAATAAAATAAAAATTTCTAAAGAAAAACAGGAAAAAAAAAGTAGCAATAAGAGAAGAAAAGCTCGAAATATACTTACCTTCACTTAATTCTTACCAAAAACAAGCCTTGATCAACTTAATTTGAGTTTCTATAGCCTCCTTTCTCTCCTTCTCTCTTCTCTCCTCGTCTGCTTCTCAATCCTCTCTCAAATTTCCTAATAAAAATGATAGAGATCAATTAGAGAATCCTATTTATATAGAGTGGCACCCGAGCACCACTCAAGCATATGTCAGTGCCACAGTTCTAGTCTGCTGCGCTTAAGCGCTAGTCAAGCATACCTCAAGTGCAGGCAATTCGCCAGCACATGCTCAAGTCTCCCTCGGGTATGCCTCAGGCACTTACCCTTGACTTTCGGCGCTCAGGCACAGGTAGGGCATCCATCAAATATTGAGTCATTCTAACAAAATTCGACTTTTTAACCTAATTTTTTACATTATTTAACATTAATTTTAATTATATTAGTTTAATAAGTCAAAATTATCTTAAATTAAAAATTCAGTAATATATTTCTCCACTCCTTATAAAACTTTTATCCTCAAAATTTTACGTGCCTCAAAATTCAAACAATCAACAATATTTCCGCAAAACTTCTTCGCATTCCGAAGTCATTTTCTTGACTGAATGATTTCTCCACAGCACCTTAACTATTGTGATTGTTTTGTTTCTCAACACCTAATCCTTTCTATCTAAAATATGAACCAAACCTCAACACAAAATAAATTCTCATCAATCTATAATGGCTTAAACTCCATCACATACAAAGGATCATATACATACTTCTTCAACATCAATACATGGAAGACATCATGATAATTTATTAAACTCAGAGGCAAAACTAATCTTAAGCCACCTCTCTGACTCACTAAAAAATCCCAAATGGCTTAATGAACCATGGTTTCAATTTTACCCCAAACCTTGAATTCTTTTCCTAGGAGATACCATCAAAATATATGGCCACCAACTTTAAATCTCAAATTAGATACTGTGACTTGTGGGTTATGGGCCCACACACTTTTATTGTGCCACTCTGATAGACTATTTGTTTGCGGATAAAATATTATATTAAATTTTGACTTGATACCCAATTCTTTATACAAACTTTTTCAAAATTTTGATATAAACCTTGAATCATGATTGGAAACTACCGAAACGGGAATTCCATACAACCATACAATCTCATTAATATACAAGTAGGTCAGTTTATCTCTCGAGAACATCATCTTAACTAGTAAGAAATTGAACGATTTCATCAACCGATCTACAATTATCCAAATGACATCCAAATTTCTTGTCGTCTTAGGTAAATGCGAAACAAAATCTATTGTGATATGCTCTCACTTCCAACTAGAAACCAGCAAATGGTGCAAAATCCTAGAAGTTTCTTATTCTCGATTTTCACATATTGACACACAATGCACCTTGTCACAAAATGCTGCAATCTCCTATCTAACATTCCGCCAACAAAAATTCTTCTTCATATCATAATATATTTTATTCATTTTGGGATGAATTTATATCTCGATCTATAGGTCTCATTTAGAATTTTTTCCTCCAACTCCTCAATATTCAAAATATAATTCCTTTCTTGAAAGCAAAGAATCACGTTGGCTCATACATTAAAATCCGCTCGCAACTCATTACCCAAATCTTCGACAATTTCCATACAATATCTCTTATTCTTTAATCATCAAATGGGCTATCAAACCGAATGATTAATGACTCAAAGAATTGGCAACCACATCACCTTCCCTGATTAATATTAGATCTCACAATCATAATCTTTAAGAAAATATATTCACTTATGCTGTCGCATATTCAACTCCTTTTGCGAAAGCTATTATTTCTAACTCTTATGATCTAAATATATCAGAAACTTCTCTCCAAATAAATAGTGGCTCCAAATCTCTAATACAAAAATCACGACTGCCAACTCCAAATCATGGTTGGGAAAATTCTATTCATGGACTTCCAACTACCTTAACTACAGGCAATTCACTCAGCAATGATCTATCAATATGCAACCAAAACCTTTCTTAGAAGTATTATAGCATATCACAAATCCTCCTAATCAATTAATGATCAACAAAATCGATGTTGTCTACAACCTCTTCTCAATTTTTGAAAACTCTTCCCACAACTATCATCCCAAATAAATACTATTTGCTTTTGTGTCAACGTTTCAATGGCACCGTAATCCTCAAAAAAGTCTGAACAAATCACCTATAATATCTAATCAGACCCAAGAAACTACGCATCTCCGTTACATTAGTCGGTCTATCCCAATTCGTTAGTACTTTAACCTTCTTCAAATCCACAGATATGTCACCTTTAGAAACAATATACTCCAAAAATAATACTTCCTCCAACCACAATTTGCACTTCTTTAATTTATCAAACATTTAATTTTTCCTCAAAATCCAAAGTGCAGTCCTTAGATTGGTCTCATGTTTCTCAAAACTTTTCAAATAGATTAGAATATTATCGATAAATACCATTATAAATTGATCCTAATATGATTGAAAAACCCAATTCATAAGATCTATAAAAGATATTGGCGCATTCATCAACCAAAAGGTATCACCAAAATTTTATAGTAGCTATATCTCATCCTAAAGGCTGTCTTAGACCAATCCTTTCATTTAATCCTCAACTAATGATATCCTAAACGCAAATCAATCATGGAAAATATCCAAGCTTATTACAACTAATCAAGCAAATCATCTATTCTCCATAACCTTATTCAATTCTTTCAACTTAAACGAGGCCATTCTATAAGAAGTTCCCGAAATTAGTTTAGATCCTAGAACGACAACAATAGCAATTCAATCTCCTAATCAAGAGATAATCGAGGCAAATCCTTTGAAAAAATATTCTCAAATTCACACACTATTAAGAATATCTTCAATGGCCAAAGAATGACTATTAAATGTGATCACATATACCAAATAAGCTCAACACCGATCATTCATTAAATGACTCACCTGTAAGGCTGAAATTAATCATGTTGCCTCCCTTCCAACTCTTCCTTAAAACTCTAAAGATTCGTTACCCGAAATAGAAAATAGAATAGACTTACTAAAACAATCCACCGTAACATATGTGACAAATCGTATTTTTCTGCCAAAAATCCAGCAAAGTTTCATCGATAATACTTATATTTGTCAATATAAAACTTGTAATTTTCTATACAAAACAAATACATCCAATATTTTTAACATTCGACGTCATACAAAAATCAGATCCAATTGTCATATATAAATCATAACTCCAATGTTGTGCGTCTAAATATAACATTGGCTAAAGAGAGATGTCACTAAGATACTTATTACAAACCACAATAACCTGTAAAAGTATAATAAATCCAAACAATAGTGGAAACTAAATCATCTGATTATCAGCCTTATGTACAATATATATTAAGATTTCAAAAGAAATATAAATATATATTTATTTCCATGACATAAATAAAACTACTAATAGAAATCTTTGATATGATCTTCTTTATCCAAAGTCTAGACCACTTTGAATCTCAACACTGTCTCATCGGGTATAATAAACATGTACTAATTTGGAGACAATGAGAAGTAATTGTGAGTTAAAAACTCAACAAGTACAATATAATCAAAGGCAATAACAATATGTGCAAAATAAAGCAAAAGAAAAATATATAAGCATAATGAGAATACATAAACATAAAATATGATCGAATATACTTTTAGAATAGGATTAACTTATTATATTTTATCCTTCTTCTCTTTGGGATATAAATTATACATAATTATTTATATTTATGGATGGTCAGTAAATCTTGCTAGTAAAAGGTTCAGAAGAATGAGAAAATTATCAAAATACTCCACATGATCTAAACTGTAAGCTCCTATTATCAATCCAGAGGCATGCCATTTACATATCATGTTTGTAAACAAGCCATATACATATGTCCCTACGTCTCCCGGGGCTTAGAGGCAATCCTCGTCCTTCTACAGTAATATCCAAAGGCTTACTAAGAGTACCATTTATTACAATACGCGATCAGGACAATCCTTGAGTCTCCACAGTAATATTAATAGCATGTCTAGAGATATTATCCTCCTTAAAATAAATCTGTGTTCTTAATTTTATGATTTCTTATTCTTTAATGAAAGATCCACCATACTTCTTTCACAATTTTCTCTATCCGGAAGAACAAATCAATCATATATCCGATTGTGTAATTTTTCTCTAAATACTTGCACGATTTTTATCTTTCATTCGAATTTAAATCTTTTCATGACTTAATTTATATACATGAACATCATAATGTATGGGAACGGTAGAAACTTTTACCACCATGAGCCAAATATGACTTTAAGGCTTCCGGATAACATTTCCTTCATAATTTTTTAACACAATATTTTTCAGATTATACAATTAAACATATGTAAATATATATAGAACTTAATTAATAAGTAAACGAAGCAAAAATTATACAAATTTTACCAAAGAGCTCGGGTGAAAGTGAACAGTGCTTGTTTGTGCATAATCGGACAATTCTCAAAATTTTGGGCATCCAACAAATAAATTACCCAGTCCATGATATGGGTAATCGTAATCTCAAGCCAATTTATGCAAAAATTTTTAAGTAATTGCCTAAACGAGGTTCGGGTGTATCCTAGGGTTTCGACAAACGGGTTTTCACATAAAACCCTTAAATTAGATATTCAATTGGTAGATTAACATATATAGGCTATGGATAATGATATTTTAGTCCTAATTGATACAAAAGTCCCAAAAATTGGAGACCCAAACTACTTGGGCATGGGGTTAGGATTTGAGTATGAAAATCAGTCAATCACTACAAATTTGGACATGAAATTTACATATATACATAATCAAGCCATAAGTATCACAAATACATATATGGGTCGGATATCAAAATAAAAATACCTGAAGAGGATAGAACAAAAATATAAAAAAATGGAAGAAAAGGATATGAATATACTTACCCCGATTTGCTCTACAATTTTTCCAACTAGCTCGAAACCAAAATTGAACCCGATAGCCTTCATTTGCTCACTTCTCTCCCTTCTCCCTCCCTCTCTCTCTCTCTACCCATGGCCTGTGCTTCTTCTTTCCCAAAAACGCGTCGGCAATGGATATAAAAAGCCCACAGACGGCTTTTACGCAAATCGGCACTCAAGCACTGTCTGCGGCGCGCAACAAGCGTGTTTGCCTTGATTGGCCGCCAGCGCCCAAGCTCCCGACAATCCGCCCAAAGACCGCGCCGATTTCTGACTCTGAAACACATCCTTCCACATACCTTAAGCCTAATTGTGATTATATTAATTTAATACCCCGAGATTACCATTATTTAAACCTTGAATTATATTTATAGATAAATATTGCAAGATTATAATGCTAGTTCTCAATTCTACCAATTTCGGGTCATCGGCCCTTCGATCTACTTCCTCTCGTGTCCTAAAACCTCAATCCACTTATTTTGACTAAATTACTCATAGTTACTACATCTTAGAGAATCGGTACCTCATAGCATAATAACACACCAACCAATTTATTCCTAAAATGATATCAAAGTTTAGCATATCAAGTAAAATTAAATCCACTAATAACTTATATCCATTGACATAAACAGACACTAAGAATGTACAATATTTGCTAATCATATCCTTCATAGACAATACCTATTGTGTAGAATATTCAATTATCTCTCCAATATTGACCCAAATCTTCTCTTTTTATGACTCTTCACTAATACCATTCTATCACATCCTATTTTTTTATTCTGAAATTAACACTTAATCAAATATTAAAAATCTAATTAACAAACTACACGTCAAAACCTCAATCAACCAAATAAAAAAACATAAACCATACACAAGACCTAAATCATGCCATGTCTTATGTGACTCTGACACCGATTCAACCATGACATTAGACCTTACGTAAGGAGTGATACTTGTTATCAATAATCAGAGTAATTATAATATGTAGAATAAAATTTTGTTGCTACCAAACTATTCATTAACTAACATCCATGACTCTATAACCCGATTATGATATAATTTACATTCACATGGTACCGAAATAGACCGATATAAATATCATGACTTACCAACTGCTATCCAATTTTCACATATACATTAATTACTATCCAAAACACATCGTAATATATTTACAACTATTTGAAAGACCACATTATAGCCTAAAATAGTATAATATTGTCTGGAAACTGAGACACTCTCATTAGATTAACTTAAATATCAAATATTATTATATGAAACTAACTGATAAACAGAAATATAATATTTAATACATTAACTATTGTCCGGAATCATAAAATAATATCAGATTAACTAAATTTTGGATTCTAACTTCTTTAAATGAAATCATTTTTCTTTTCAGTTCATCCAACAAGTATCTAAATTTCTCATCTAAAGAAGTTAGTAAAAATAATAAGGAGTGAGCCAACAGTTTAGTAAATCATATAATATATCAATGAACATTTGTTCTTTACATTTAAAATATATTGGAATGATCAATGTATCAGAATTTAATAATATGCCACAAAATTTCATAACAATTACATGATCAACTTATGTAGAAATTTTTTATTTATTTTACCATATTTTTACTCAATTTAAATCATAAAATCATGCTTAAATCTAATTTTTCTTAGGGACCAAGGCTACTAAGCCTTACCAACTAAATGAGCAAACAATCAAAACCTAAATTGTGTATACTCTCACACAATCAAAGGTCATATGTCACTATTTAAGATCCATTATTGGGTCGTCATACATCTAATTTTATATATGGAGTTGAACGCCACTTCTTACAAATGGATAAAAGGTTTTGGATATTGATATACCATTATAATATAGTTAATGTATGTCATAATATACTATTCATAAAATAATAATAATGGTATAATACTTATTCTTAAGAAAACTTTACACTTTTTTTCTTAATTCATAATTTTCTCATTTTTGAAAAAAAATATTCGTATTTTTAGTATAATTGTAAAAGTTTTACATAATTCTGTAATTTCTTAATTTAAAATGCTGAATTATAATGCATTTAATCATGTAAAACCAATCTTAGAGTTTAATGCAGCAAACTTTAATATGGTTGAGTGCACATAACAATAGCAACCCATGTAGTAAAAATTTTAGTAACTTATTGCAAAAATCAACAAGCATGCAAAGTTTTCTATTAAATTTCAGAACATGTAGTGTATAATTTAGCATCATTAACTTATACTCAACATTTTGTAATCATGCAAGAACTTTGGGTACGAAATTTAAACATGTAGAAACATAATACCAAGTTTTCAGACATGTATAAAAAGGGTGGTAACTGTAGAAAACAATTCAATAATACCATATACTTGAGTTTAGACATAAATTTCATACATGTTTCTAACAGAATAAGAAAAATTAATTTGAATGTTAAACTATATCACCACATCTCAAAAATCATAATATGTATGAGTAATGAAACGAAAATTATTCAAGAAAATTAGCAAAGAAAGAATAGAAGAAAAGGTAATGCACTTGCCTTTACTTTATTCTCACCAAAGAAGCAAAACTTTGAAAATGCTTCCTCTCTCTCATTCTCTTTCTTCCTCATTTGCCTCTCTCACATCTTCAAATTTCTAAAAAATGACAAAATCAAAAGATCAATTTAATTTGAGCTACTATATGGCAACTGGCCAAAGTGTGCTTCCGGCGTGCCTCTAACTTCATCTTTTTCGGGTCCGACCTTCATTAAGCATTGAGTTATCTGATCAAATTTTAACTCTTTAATCTGATTTTCTACATATATTGATCTCATTTTTAATTATATTAATTTAATTAATTATAATTATCATTAATTAAGAACTCGAATCTTATAAAAATGACAAAAATTAGAAAAAAACAAAAAAATAACACAAAAGATCCATGGGTATAGTTCTAAATAAATTTACAAATACCATTTTTAATTTATCCAAGTTTACAGTAGGAAAAGATTAAATAATACCTAAATAAGATATCTCTAGTTTGCAACTCAACAATCTAACATTGAAACTTTTTATCAAAATAAAAAAAAACTTTTCTTATTATGAGTAACACATTTATTTTCATCAAGTCTCAATGAACCCCCAATCCCAATACCTAAATCCAATTTCATTAACAATAAATTTAGACTCTAATTTAAACTCATAAATAAATATTAAATTAACCAATTCAAACTCATCCATACGCTGAGATGTGAATCTATAATAATGTTAAATGATTTTAATATAAATAATTACCTAAATACAATATCCAAAAGTCACATATGAAAGTTCCTAAATACTTATCGATTGTTTGACTTAGACTATAAGTAAAAAAAGTATCTCAAATACAAAATTAAAGTATCCAAACTAAAATATCCAATATTATACTTAAATTTAATAATTTTTGACCTATGGCTATAACACAGATAATATCTAAATCCAATCTAATTAACTATTTGTCTAAAAATTAAAATACAATTAAAACACCCTAAATCTAGTTCTTACAAAAGTCTTTTTCATCATCCAAAGTCCCTATAATCTAATTTGAGGCTACTAATCCAAAATGTTAATGAAAATATGATAACAATCAATATAATACTCGATAAAATATATATAAATTTATATATGTGGATATAATAAACAACAATATAAAGGACAATATTCATAATAAGAAATCAAAATGCTAATCAACTCAAGATTGTGATAAACCATTCAAAACTTGTGAACAAATATACACATATTGAATATGCCAGAATTCATTTAACCATGTAAAAATCATATAACATATAAAAATCATTGAAAATAGATAAAAGCATGAAATATATGAAAATTTTTAAATTTATAAGAATCAAGAATTAGTTATTATTTCACCAACAATGATCAAATATCAAAATTTGAATTATAATTATTTTCACATAATTAAATGTTATATGACACTATTTACGATCCATTAGTCAACTAACTACATATTATTTCAAATATTTATGGTAAAATATTATTTTTCAGACCTATAAATATTCAGTTGGACATTTTATTTGTAATAATATGTTAAGATATATGTGATTATACTTTATGAATTATATATAATGGTTCTCACTTGATCAAAAGTGAAAACTTTATGTTAAAATTCAAATATATAAATATTTTCTCAAATTGGAGAAACAATTCATTTTTATTAATATCAAACTAGAATATTCATCAATTTACTTGCAAATCAATGACATGTAGAAACATATACATAAGAATTAATGACATGCAAGAATACTTTCATAAAAATTTTATGATTTCAACATGTTTTGTATAAATTTAAGATAAAAGTTTTTAAAAATTTCATAAAATAGAAACAAATTGGCATATATGCAAAATAAATTAAAAAGAATAAGAAAATATCACATACATGAGATTTTAAATAAAAAATAATCAAAGATTTTGAAGAAATAGTAATAAATGAAAAATGTGTGTAAATATATTTATCTTCATTTAAATATATCAAAACAATTCTTGGATTTTTCTTGAAATAAACTTGAATTCTCTTTCTTCTTCATTGTCCTTTTATTCCCCTTCTATTTCTCTCTTTTTCTCAAAAGTTCATGGAAAAATCAGTTAAAATTAATTAGAAAATCTATTTATAACATACTAACATGTGTACACCGATTAAGTGCAATTTAGTCAAAGAGATAAAGTTTGACATGCACACAAGAACTTAATAAGAATGCATTAGGTACTAACCTTTTAGTCTATCACACAAGCGCTATTTGTCCTATATTAAACATGACTATTCTTTCTAAAACATATTTGTGAATAAATTAGGTGCTTATCAAATGCTACTCAAGTTTTACTTACTTCAATTACTTAATTATTTTTTTCAAATTCACAATTAATTTCAATAATTGATTAATTTACTTAAATTTCATATTTTGAAAATAAACTTTGGGGTTTGCAATTTATAAATTTTGTTAGTCTTACAATGATATGGATACAAAATTTCTCTGAATAGAAGACCAAAATGCCCTCAACACTTGCCCTCATATTTGCCCAAGTGTAGCTCATACATACATACAGAACAAGCTATGACTTGGATACACCTACTTTATAAGCATTAACTATAATTTTCACCTTTAGTGACAAAATATCTTGTTACTATAAATTATAAATTTATTAAAAAATTTAATAACAAAATATAAATTTATCACTAAATCATCACTAAAAATTCATCATTAAACCCTTAGTAACAAATTTTATTTTGCCACAAAAAATGATTATTTAGTGATAAAAATAACTTATTACTAAATAATATTCTTTAGTGATAAATTAATTTTGTCATTAACATAGATTTTTAAATTTTTACTAAATAAATATTTTTAATGGTAAATAATTGTATCACAAAAAAAGCATATAATTTTATCTCTAAATTATATACTTTAATGGATAAAACTTTAAGACAAATATCAAATTTATATTGATCAAAAATACACAAACAATTTTCATATAATAAATTAAAATTATTTTAAAATAGTTTTTAAAAAAATTTTAATACATTCAAACAAATTTATAAATAAATTTATACAATATTATTTTCCTAACCTTTAAAATGCACCGAGCTTTATCCATTTGTATCACTTTATTTATTTGAGTAACCTAAAAATTTTTTTAAAAAATAATATTAGTATAAATATTTTTTATAATTTAATAAAATATAATTAAATTTATAATTTATAATTTAAACTTAAACTTACATACGTACCTCCTTTGAATACTAAGATTATCTGACTTCGTCATTTATTTTTCTAGGTATTTGGCTGCCTTAAGTAAATGGAAAACAATATCCTCAAAGATTTGTTAGGGACTAAAATTGAATTAATATATAATAGTATTAGATTTTTGTCAATAGATAGCTTAAAATAAAAAACTAAATTTAATTAGGATACCTTGCACATAATGATATTTTATCTTACCAACAAATATTGTTAATGTCTAAACACTCATTTGTCTCAATATCTACTATAAAATAGAAATCTCATCTTTTAAAGATATCTATATTGATAACTATATATTAATAAAGTGATTTTTTCAGAGAACAAATGGTATTTATGACAACTCCTTTCTCCAACTTACCTGCATAGATATCCTTTAAAAAGAGTGAATATCAAGTAAATAAAAATAAATTTCAGGTTGGAGTTTACCGCAATATTGACAACTGTTAATAAGTGTAGGCAGTATGATTATATCTCCTTTGCCAATCTAAATGAAGTTTGCATCAATGAAGAGAAATATACTTTGACAAAATTCAGATTATCCAACCATTTATTTGAACCTACAAATAGATAATAAGATAATACATAACACAAAACACAAAACAAATTTCACCTCCAATTATCAATAAAAACGCAGGTGTGTTCCTTTCAGACTAATAATAACTAGAAATCAAGATAGCCCTATAATATTAAGAGTTAAAATGCAATCCATCATCTATAGGAGAACTTATGCACGTTCCCCCCTAATCCTCCTAACCAGAAGGGTATCCTTCAGCATGATGGTCTCACGTTTAGCATGAATGGCGCAGAGGTTGCTGTCTTCTAAAAGACCAACAAAATATGCGTCCACAGCTTCTTGAAGAGCCAAGACAGCGTAACTCTGAAATCGCAAATCAGTTTTGAAGTCTTAAGCAATTTCATGAACACGCCTTTGGAAACGGAGCTTCCTAATCAACAACTCAATACTCTTTGGGTATGTAAGTCAATAGATGAACATTAAAATTGTAGGAACTACATATTACCCACAAAAAAATTCTAAACCCATGATACACATGGAATAACCCACAAAAAAAAAAAAAAAAAGGCCCCATTTTAGGGTGTCTTTAGCATCATCAATATGATAGATATATTCTATATGATCAAAATTGTTATGTCACCCTGGAGGAAGTGTTTGTGCTTCCCAGTCCTTTGATATTCAGACTTGAGAACCAAAATCAGTATGCATCAGTATCATTCAGGCGTCCAAACATAGAGGGCTAATCCATTCTGATACCCACAAATAATTAGGTGGACTACTCAAATTTTGATGCTATACATGATAGGCGGATATAAGTTTTATTCACTATCCATCCAGGTTGTAGTCATCAACATCATATCCATCACGACAACCACTACTTAACACTTGCTTCCCACTAACAGGTCACTGTCTTCTCACGCAACTAACATCTCTGGTCAAATTCCACTCTATTGTTCCCCCAAACTCTACAAATCACCACCCATATACCCCATCTTTCCACCACCAACACCTTTTATCTCCCTTACTAATTACACAACACCACAACCTCCCGACAATGATTTCTCACCACGCTTACCAACTTCAGGGGTCACCACCACCACCGCAAACCAGATATCCAACTCCCAATACAGTAATTGAACGTCCAAGATCACCTACATCAAGATCAGCATGCAATCCATAATTAGATATTTTGTGCATAATTATATGTTTTCTCCAATACAAATTCTACTTCCACTAAACCAACCAATATTGGGTAGGCAGTTTCATCCCACAATGGTTCATGATCGAATCAAACATGGGGGTATTTCAATTTGTAATCCTATTCCACTTAATCAATCGATTACAAATTATATGCACCATAGCAAGGTTATAATCAGTAAATTAGCATGGGTAATAGTGGGATATAAAGTAATATAATATCCCCTAACTAGATGGTTTCAGAAGTCTTCTGCCAGTTTTCATACCATATTTGACTCAAGGTCACATGATCAGAGTAATATTAAAACAATACATTGGGGATGAACATGATATTGTTATTAACAGAAAATTTCTGTTGAAATATGGCTCAAATTATCCGCTACACAGCAGATCTAAGAAACACGTAAGCATAATATGGAAGCAAATTCATTACTAATCATCTGAGTGATCAGCAAGAAAACCATTTCCAAACATAATTAACAATTCACTCACAAAATCTGTAAAACAAACATGCAATCTTCAATTTAACGGGCGTTTGTAACAATTTTTGCAATAATCCATATGTTTCCCAAAATGAAAAATACAAATCACTAATTAGCAAACAAACACAAAATCATCAAATTAAAAACACTAACTAGATCCTCTAGGAAGAAAGTCACAACTAAATATTCAAGAACTGAAGACTTTTCAGAACTCTACAAACAATCAACCACAAAAAATTTTAACTACTTCACAACTCAATCATTACTAGTTCACCTAAGAAAGAATATTGAAAACAATATGAGAAAAGAAAAGGCACTTACTTAGCCGCCAACGACAACGACGGAAGGAAGGGCTTCCCAAAGAGAAGGCGTTGTCATACTCGCACCTTGCATAGTCACCCACAATGGTACAAACAATTACATTCAAAAATATATATCAAATAAATCGATCTCATTCCGTAAATGACATCCTTAAATCATTATTTCGATGAACAATGCAAATTAGAGATTTCATAACATGAACAACACAAGAACAACAATCAATTCTCATTTTCACAAGAACAAAAAGTACAAAATAGATATAAAACTTAGATTTCAAGAATATAATTTCAGAACAAAACTGCACGGTACAAATTAGAAACAAAAAAATGTTTACATTTTAGAGCAACATATGCAACACAAGAACCAAAATAATTATATATAACTCGAATGTTTGTTTGCAAAACAAAAATAATATATATATATACATATATATATCTCATAACGTGTTGCATATGTTGGCTAAAAACTTACTTTACTAGAAAAATATTAATTGTCAAATTATAAATAAATGGAGATATATATATGTCTGTCTAATTTTAAATAAAAGAGTTTAAATACTTGGAACCTTGTATATTAATTTAGTAACTATTTTATCATAAGTGATATATATTTATAAATCCATCTTAGTATGACAACTTTTTGAAAATCCTTCAAAACTAAAACAACTAAACATCAAATATAAATAGACTTATCTGAGTGTATTAAATCTACAAAAATTTCTTTTAAATTAGTTTCTTTTAAATTATAACTAACCATCATAAGTGACAAAACATGTGATGTACTAGTTTCTTCTAAATTATGTAACTAAGTTTTATTTTTTTTATCAAATATTTTGCTCCTAATAATATGAATGTATTTTTATAAAACATAGTGTTGGGTCTAGCACTATTTTAGGCTAATTCTAACCCATCAACCCAACCTAATGATGCTATAAGAGATCAAAATTTGATCAATATGGCTAATAAGAGTAGGCCCAATAGCATCACAATAAAATACTGACCGAGGAGGTCAAACAAACAAGATCTAGATGCAATCCTGACATCTCGGTCCTGTGGATTGAGAGGTCAGGTGGTCAAGATTTTAAAGCCTGACCACATTTTATAAGGTGGTTGATGCTAAATCAGAGAAGCAAGTGAAAAATATTGAATTGCTCCATCAAGCAATTTGATGGCTCCCTATGCTTAGCTAATATTCTACATCTCATCTAATTGGCCCTTAAAGAATGCATAATTTTCACGTTCCAATGCTATGAAAACCCCTATAATCCTTGACCCAGAATGTGCACAGTAGCAACTAATTTGAATAGCCATCATACAAGTTAACTTTTGGGCTGTGGTATGTAACCCCAATATAGAAAATTGACCATTATTAGTTTCCACACTTCTATAAATACCAAACTCTTTATCACAAGAACAGGATCGAACTCTAACTCTAGAATCTAAAATTATTTTCGTCTTATATCCCTACAAACTCAAAAACTCTTAGAGAATTTATTCGCCAGCTGATTATAATAGTTTCTAAAATCCAATTCCATAACACATAGTATAATGTGGTTTGGAGCTTGTTTTCTATAACACCTCATCCATCACACCAAAATCCATGAATTCTTTCCTACACATTCTTACATCTCCGAAAATCCATGAATAAACCGCCATAATGAATACAAAATCTCATGGCCAATCGAGTTAAGTTCCTTAGGACATTTCCTCTTGTAACGTCCTTCCAAATAATAGCAACCAATTGAATACTCGTTTGCTAACTGTACTGGATGTAGGAGCAATGGCTGCACAAATGTAAGACCGATGTATGAGGCTATATTCAAACGTTAGATGTATTTCGAGGTAGACTTGAGTATTAAAAAAACTTGTTTGTTAGAGATAAGAAAGATATATTTTCACCATTTTATAGCCTTAATGGACTAGACTGCAGGTTACAGTATTGTATAGACCCAAAGGTAAAATTTATATTCGGTGTGAGAGTGGCATGTGAAGCGACGTTCAAATACTAAAGGATCAGAGTGTTAGTTTAGCCTAGATCTTCAGTGTAAGTCCTAAGTAATTGTCCTAGTGCTATATCTAGAGTTAAGAGCAGTAGCGGGCCTAGTGAGCTTTCACGTGGAAAGTATTTAGTGTACTTGGAGAGTCTTCTCTTATCCTTTTTCAATGATAACCTTCTTTGCTTAATCTTTGGATGCATAAGTTTGTCTTTATTATCCATACATAGGCAAAGGGGACTATTAAAAACAGTATGGTATTTAGAAGTATGAAACTTAGGGAATCACAATATAGTTTATAGTTGTCTAATATCTAACTCATGTATTAGTGGATTGGGGTCTATTTCTTATAAGAATACTTATAGTCATATGACTATTATATAATGTGGTATCAAGGGATATCATGATAAAAGACATTGAGTATTGACATTCATAAGTGTTGATTTTCTTGCCTAGATTGAACAAAAGGAATTTAAGTGAGCAATTTATATACTCATTAGGCAAACGAAATTGCTAAGATGAGTGTTAATTCCTATACCTAAAAATAGTGAAAGATATTTCAATGAGTAATTCCTATACCCAAATTGGATGAAGAAAAATTTTAAAATTAGTGTTGATTCCTATACCCCAATTAAGTGAATAATTCCTATATTTAGAATGGATGAAGAAAATTGTTTGAATGAGTATTGATTCCTATACCAAAATAGAATGAAGAAAAATAAGTGAGAAATTCCCATAACCGAATTAGAATAAGTATTGGTTCCTAGACCCAGAATGGATGAGGGGAATTCAGGTAAGGAATTTCTATACACAAATTGGGCAAAGGAAATTATTACATGTCAAACTCATTAGTGTTGGTTAACTTGTATTAGCCTAATCATTGAGGTATAAATATATAGCCTTTGATTCACAATGATTGAATAAAATTTAAGGATGTAGTAATGATATTTGATGTAGTAATGATCTCAATTGAGAATGATTCAGTGGAGCCTATATCTTTATTAATATTTAAATTTTAAAAAATTCTAGTTATATTCATGATATTTTGAGTTCGAGGTAAACTTTAAAGGTCAATTCTTATTGTATTCTTGAGTCGTATTTATGATGTATCATAAAGTTTTGAATATTGTTATTATTCTTATTTATTTTGAGTTTGTTATCTGATATATTTATTATTTATTTATATTGTTACTTATTAAACTTTTAACGCACTTTTATTTTTTTTTATTCTTAAGTATTGTAGATTTGTAGAGCTAGCCAGTGATCGAATATTGTTTAGGAGCTTGCAGTTAGAGTATCCTAGAGTTTAGCCTTTCACATTGAGAAGTGGTGAGGTTTTACATTGATAGCATGTAGTTGGGATACAACTTTATTTTTTGAGCTGCATTCTTTAGTTTTTTTTAGTAGTGTCCAAACATTTATTTTACATTGTGAAGAGTTGAATATTTGATAGATGTTTTTATTCATATGAATTTTTTGATGACTATTTATGATTTGCAATTTTTCATATGAGCAGTGAGGTTGGGTGGTGGGCATCTTGGGTCCGCATCATTACAATAAAATTTTCCCTTGTCTCAATTTTTCCTCTTCAATGATCAAATTAAACATGAAGGACCTCCAAAATCTCAATAGGCACAACTTTTTCTTCACAAGAAAGGCACAAAAGTTCCTTCTCTTCTTTTTCAAATAGGGCATGACCCAAGCAAAGTGGAAGGCAATAAGAGTTATAAGATTTCTAGCACTAAATTTCTTACCTTTCCTTTTTTTTTTTTTTATTTCTCTCTTCTTCTCACGGTTAAAAGAATGGCTGCCATTTTTCTTTTCTTTTTCTCTCCAAATGACTAAAGTAAATGAGGGAATTGAGTTTAGCAAGAGTTTGAAGGGGCGACTAGGTTAAGTTTTAGAAACAGGAGGGAATTGGGGTATATTTCTTAGTTTCCAAAGGGGCGGCCAAGGGGAGTCTGATTTGGGCTTCTAACAAATCCTTTTCATTTAAATATCAACTAAATGAATAGAGAGAGATGACTAAATGAAGGGGCGGCCAAGGGGCGTGCCTCATAGCTAGAGTTCAGGGGTACTAAAGGGTTTTTAGTTAATTTGGATTTCCTAGGGTTTTGGGCTGATAAATGGTTTTCAATACTTTATTAAAATTAATTAATACACTAAAATGTATTCAATATATCCATAATGAATGCTAACTAATAAAAAATATATATTAAAAATAATATCTATTACTATTGAAAAAATTATCAAAATATCACCTCTTCTACTTCTTGATTCCAACTCATCTAAGCTCCTTATAGAGTTAGTCTAGGCCCAAACACAAAGTTTTATATCCAACCAATATTGTATGCACATTAATTTTATTAGTAATGACCTGTAGTAAGCATATGTCTAATCAACTCAGAAAAAAAATATTGTAGGGTTACATGCAAAAAAAAAAAATCTAGATCCAATGTCACTTGCCAATATCCACAAGAAATAAAAATGCAATTGTTGGATCACTATAAGTATCCCACCATAGACCTAGACCATCACTTTAATATTTGTTGGAATACAGAAATCAAAATTAGAAAACTATAGACTACGTAACGATGATACATATGTCATATTCTTTAATAATATTATATTTTATCTACTTTCTTCTACCTCAATGATAATCATGAGTTAAAGGAAACAATTTCCATACTTAGCCTCAATAATTACTGAATAATGATTAGAATCCAAGATGTAAAATAATTCTAAGACTTCGACAATAATCCACTAGACTGATGTTTAAGCACTGGCTTGCACTCTAAAATATAGTTATGATGTTCCAACACTGGTTACACAACATTCAAAAGTCACAGGATAGGAATAGTTATTTCAGTTTTCAATTGAGAAAAATCCAACGTTTTCAACAAAAAACTACTTAAATTCAAGGTGATCAGTATGACAGTCCATAACCCAATTTGCAGAAAGAAGAAGGGCCAAGATAGTGATGGCCTAATAGAAGACCCTCCAAATCCAATAACTAGAAGGCATGGTGGTTGACCCTAATGGTTCGACTTAAAACCGTTCAACAATAAATGAGTAATTATAGATAATCAATAAGTTGTCACTGACAGTTACTACACCAAATTAGCAATCAGGAATTGTATAGCCTAGCTCATAATTGTAGGCGACAATTACTAGAATAAGACTCCTCATGATTACTGAGCCACTAAATGCAGGCAAAGGTTATACGAGGAATGCCCCTCATAACTATAAAGTCGAAAGACCTAGAGACGGCTAAAGTGATACTTTACACTATAAATACACTTTCTCCTCCACAGGAAAAGAGGATCCCTGATCAAAAGAATAATTGGACAAGCAAAAAGCCACTCTATAATACGAGTGCATGCATCTCCAAAGCCACTCTCCCAATGAATGTAATTTCCCAGAAGCCATTCACCCTTTGATCGCACTCATTAGAGCTCACTCTTCCATAAAACATTTAATCCTCATACGCACTTACATCCACCCATTATCATCCTCCTATCTTTTCCTTTGACGTAAAAAGATTACTGACTTGAATTTTAAAGGACATATTGGGAATTGAATTTCGTATTTCTCTTACATTTAATTTGTTTATTATGATGTACAGAATTCAGGTTTAGAATAATGAAGATCGAACTCGCTTCTAGTCGGACACCCAAATAATATGACTCCCTAATTTGTTCAATAATTCAGATCTAGAGATGCATCAAGTTTTAAATAACATTTGTAAAGTCTTTTGCACAAGAATTAACAAAAATTATATGTTAAAACCAGCAAATTAGACTAGAATTTAAAAAATCACAAAAATTAGATAAAATAATCTTAACAAATAATTAACATTTGAACAATATATCAGAAACTTAGATAGAAACTAGATAGAGAAAAATTGACTTCATTCAATTCTTGTAAATACTGAAATATAATATAATGATACAGATTATCTATACAAATACTTAAATTATAACCCAACAATCACATGAATTTAATTTAATTTCAAATCTCATTCCATTTTCATACCATTTTCTCTACTTTTTCTTAACTTTCAGTATTCATATTAATTTTTACTTACATATTGACAAATATTTGAAAGCAGGCATAATTTTAAAAGTCATATGAACGACAAACTTTGAAATGAACAAGAAAATAGAGAATATTTTAGGCCCTATCTATTTGAAAAGATAATATTCTATTTTTTTATTTTTTAAATTTCTTTTCCCTTTTTAATTTTTCATTTTCTAAGATTTCATAAAAAATACATTCATTTATTTCTATTAAAAATATATATACTTTAACAAGTTAATTTTTATTAATAATTACTTATAAATTTTTAATTTTTTGTTATATGATAAAAATTATTAATTGATAAATTTACTAAATATACCCATTTATAATAAACTAATTAATCAAACTTATTTTACAAAATTTTGCTTCAAAATCACCGAAAGTCATAAATTTTGATGTATCATATTATAGCAAATTCTACAATGAATATAATTTTTAATTATAATTTATTATATAAAATAACATATATTTATATATTTTATATATACAATATATGTATTTATTATATAATTATTAACTATTGCAGTAGGAGACCCGACCAACTATACAAAAGATCCTCCAATTATCAAACGTTATCAATCCATAAATAATCTTTATAATTGCATCATTAAATAAAATATCAATAATAATAAATTATAAAAAATAAAAATAATATCAATATCCATAATATCAAATTCCTAAAAATACAATTCCAATAATATCAAAATATTAATGGACCAACAAATAATCTCAAATCTCTCATCATGAAAACCTCAAACTCTAAGATCGTCTCTACATGGAAGCACCATAGCAATACACAATCTCTTTTAGCCTGATATCAATCTGTCTATTCTAGAGTCAAAAAAATATAAGGTAAGCCAAATACTAAATAAGTATAACCAACATTAGAATATAAATAAATATCTTAAACTATAACATCTAATATAACAAAAATTAATAAAAAAATATAGTATACCAATAATTGTCTAAGACTCAATGATATATCATATCCACGACCAAAAAGTTACAAAAATAACTGAACATTAAAAAGACAATATGGATTTTATCAAATCCAATCAATTCAACACGAGGTCAATACTGAATAGAATAATAATAATTTTTATTGTATAAGAAAATAATAATATCAATAGATCTTATTTTATCATTGTGAACCAAAGGTCACGTATCTAATAGTTAGATAAGTACCACAAAGTTACTTGATATTGATGACATCTATACTACCCCTATGGTCCTCCCAAAAGCTGTACTAATTATAAACTCATATCATCTATGATATGCCTCACCAATAATATCCATGATATCATTCTCTACAGTGGTCAATAGGCTATAAACATCCCCTCTTAATATCAACACCTTCAACCTTGAAAATTAAATCGGCATCAAAAAAGTATAAACTACTATAAAATTTCACGGCTCGCATTCACCCGATTAACGTAGATTTTTTACATGCTCTCATTTACTTATCTATAAAATATTGATAAATTATAATGGGTCTGGGATATCTTGGGCCGGCCTAGAGCATGGCTCAAAGAGGAAGCAACGGCCAAGCAAGCACCCACCCGAGACCAAGTCTTGGGAAGCACAACATCAATAGGAGGAAAGCCCAAATCATGGTGGCCCATCACGGGATTTGTCAAGACAAAGCCACAGGAACAATGTGGGTGGTCCAGACAAGTGGACCTGGGCCCATCACGGGATCTGTCAAGACAAAGCCACAGGCAACAATGTGGGTGGTCTAGACTAGTAGACCTAGAACTACTTAGCAAAAAGTTGGCAATTAGGGTTGCGTGCAATGTGGTGCCCGTAATTGCCCCTCTCACACAGCCATCTACATCCCTAACAGTACAACATCCGCAAGTGAGGAGAGTTCACCACACGGAGCCACAACAGTTGTCCTGATAGCTGAATGAATATTCGCAAAGTATCTATCCATGTAGTATATCACTCCGGGAGGGCAAATGCAACCCCTAACATTTCTAAGAAAATGCCATGATTGTTATACTTGTCCCACGGGACACCCAAGGAAAGAGCTCGGTCGATCCTCCCGGGCAATGAACGTCAACCGTGAGGCCCAAGAAAGGCTACACCAACTCCAATTCTATAAATCCATCTTCTTCTTTGCGGGGAAGGAGGGACGAAGAATTCCTACCTTCAAGTATCCCTGAAGTATTAAATTATATCCCCTCAAGCCACTCTGCCTACAAGTACATTACTTATCAAGCCACTTAGCCTGCGAATGCATAGGCCCTCTCTCAAGCTACTTTGCCTACGAGTGCCCGCTACCTGTAAAGTTGCACCCCCGCCGAATGCATTTCTCTGAGCTTAGTCCTCCATTGCACACAAATATCAACATTGAATCGCTCGGTATTACAATAAGAGGGCAAACGTGTGTCAATTTGAAGTGGGGGACCTTGTTCTACGAAGTATAGAGGCTAATGGCAAAAACGTTAACAGCAACAAGATCTCCCCGAACTAGGAGGGGTCATTCTTCATCTCAGCGATTCTCTGAAGCGATGCGTATAAGTTACGCACCCAAGATGGAAAATTGGTCCCAAGGACATGAACACCATCCATCTAAAGAAATATTACCAATGACCCATCTTCGAATCCAAGTATGTCCGAAATGCATCATTAGGAATGCTTGCAAAAGGTATCACGTTTCAGTTAATAAAATGATTGTTAATTCAATTTTGTTTATTCATACGAGTACTCACATGTCATTGCACATGATCAAATGACCTAGACTGTCCCTAGGTCGAGTGAAAACACTTCACTTGCTAACCACCCTACAAAGGTAAGACCAAAACCTTAATTCTAACAGTCAAGTAGCCTAAGTGCGGTCAAATGTCATGGCCAGAGAGCTTGCGGACAAAAGTCAAGCTGCCCACGTAGGCGGCCATAACAAACCCAAGGGGGCTTTCCCAGCATGCGTGCGACAACTCCTTCAGATAGGGATGAGTACCATCAATCAACAATGGTTGGCGGACTAAGATCAAACATGCAAAAGCAACGACATCCCCCTAGCGGGACCAAGCACTAGAGGTTTCGCACGAACGATAACCTCAACTTTGCCAAACTCGACAATTGTAACCATAAAACCCAGTCGGCCCTAATGAGGCTCACCAACAAACGTTCAATGACATCCACTCATAGGAAAGAACAACACTCCATAAAGTCAAGGTGCTATGACTTCCTCTCATAGGAACGAGCACAATTCTATCCCTACTTCCTCACCAAGGCTAGCGATGATAGCAATAACGCTTAGTCAACAAACAAAACCAGTTATGGGACAATAACAGATCAGCATATAACCAAAGACGTCCAAAACAATTGCCAAGAAACAATCTAACTGTTTATTAAAGTGTTGATATGTACAAAGAATGCGTGTCAACCATTGTCCTAAGTACAACAACCTGCCTACATACAATCATTTTCCTAAGAGGTGGAACCCCGCGGTGGATGTGGTGGAAGCCCCATGATCAACCCCGAGAAATCTATCAAATTAGACCTGCACAATGCTTCAACGTCCCTAGGGTCAAGGTACCCTTAGGGAAAGTTAGGAGCAAGCAGAGACACGATCCGCATACAAAGGAAAAAAGCCATCTCGAAACCTGCCACTCAGTAGAGGTCCAACCTCTCTGGGGCCAATCCAGGCCCTTAGCTCTTCCGTAAGTAGTGCACATCAGCCCCAAAGTTTAGCAAGAGACTTCTCCTCTGTGAGCTCTTGGGATCTTGCCTTAAGTTTGGATAGCTCAAGATTGAGGCAAGCTGCCTGCTCTTCCATCTCTCCAAGCACAATCGGATCAATGCACACCTGCGACAAGCGAAAGATCTCAGTATCCTGCTAGCACATCATGGCATTCTACCGGCAGAGATAAGCCTCCATCAGATAAAGTCTCTCCTGCAACTACAAGCGAAAAACTGGCGGTCAGATGAAGATAACAATAGGTGTAAGAAAGGAGAAACAACAAGATCTGTACCTCAGTAAAAAGCTGCTCCCCCATAGGTGGCTCCAAAGGAGTTGTGCAAAGTGAAGCAGAAGGCGAAGCACCCAGGTTCTATTGGGCCACAGACCCTGCCACCTCCGGTTGGGACGTCTCTCGAGCGGCACTGTCCTCAGGATCACACTCGACATGCACCTCGGCCACTCGAACAATTCTTAGCTCCCCACTAGGCAAAGGGATGTCGTAGTCAGTCAAGGTTAGAGCCTAATTTGGCTCACTAGATTGTCAGCCTTGTTGTCATCCACTCCTATAGCAGAAGCGGAAGGAAGCTCCACTAAGTTTAAGAAGGGCAGCGGAGAAAGGACACAATCCTGTCTCCTAAGCAACTCGTTGTTTCCCAGATAATGTCCCTGGTAGCCTCGACCTCCGGCTTGCTCACAGTCATGTCCTCCATGGCTCAGCCACCGTGTGTCGCTTCCCCAACAAAAACAATGGGAGGTGCAGAGACGTAGTCCTCCAACTAGGAGGGGATAGGGATCGGGACATCGTGCTCAACCACTGCCATGGCATTGATCGACTTGACCGAACCACCGACATCCCCAACAGGGACGAACGGAGGCTCACCCTCCACAACGGGAGAACCCGACTCATTGGCAACCATGGGATGTGAAGATTCTCCCACAGGCTGGCTAGACACCTTTGCATAGATGACCTCAATTTCCCCAACTTCCTCCAAAATGGGTAGAGTTGCGAAGGGCCGAATCTTTACGTCTTCTTTTGTTACAGCAAAGAGGTGTTTCGGAAACCTCTTCGTCATCTCCTTCTGCCCTCACCTCCCACTCGACTCTCCCAAACATCTCTCTAGTGAGCCAGTTGCCAGTGTTGCATAAGTTGGTGGCATTGTCCTCAACCAGCTTCACCAAATCGAGAGCCATCTGTTCCCCCTCCAAAATGTCACCGATGTAGATGCAATTAGCTTTGCTCCACCTATTTAAGATGCGCCACATGGAGTCGACCACAAAAATAGAAAAAGCTATCCTTCCAATTTTTCTATGAGTCAAGGTTCAACCCGCTTATTTTATACTTAGGGCGAGAGGTGAAGGAGATCCAGTCGTAGTACTGATTGAGGCAGAAGATTACTTCCATGCCCCAAGTGTCTAGATAAGTAAGTCCCTCAATGCAACAAAAAATGCACAGAGAGACAAGGTATTAAAAAGCGCTGGGATGGAGGCGAGCCATGGGGATCTCCAACACCCTCAGGATCTCACCCAACTCCTTCGCAAGCTGGATGTGAAGACCGACTTTCAAGTGCACCTCATAAATGGTAATATACCCTAAGGGAGGGTTGCAAGCCGCATCATCAACCTCAGGAAGAACATAAGGAATGCTATCAGAGATATTATACCTCTTATATAGAGACACCACATCCCTACAGGTTAGAATGGATGAAATCACGGCAATAACTTGAGAAGTCATGAAGACAAGAGGCAAAGAAAAGGCAAATTGGGGGAGAGCGATTCAAAGAGTAAAAAGGTACAGAAGTGGTAGGGGGCTAGCACTTAAATAGCCGAAGTTCGACCCCTAAGATGGAAAAGCATGAGGAACCCAAGAGGTGCGTCCCCATGATGGCCGCAACACGTGCCACACCACAGAGTGCTGTGGCCATGTCAATCGCCAAGTTAATTGTAACGCTTGACGCGATGCCTCCTTGTATAGCCCGTGGACGGTTGGCAGCCCAAGCGCTTGCATAAAAAGGCCGATGGTGCCACACAGATAATGATGCCTTGACACACCATCTCCCAAAAAATAGCAAACTAAAGGCCTCATCAGCCCTAGGATAGATCGGAATGGCGTGCGTCCTAGCCAAGCGCTCAGACAAATCGTGTTAGATTGGATTGTTAGCATTTTAGACCGTCAGTTCATCAGAAATCATGCAATGAGAAACAACAGTCAAGCGCACAACTATTCAAAATAGATAAGAATATTGGAGCCACACTATGTAATGATAAGTAATGTTTGGGTAGTTCTATTCATTAATTCTTTTTACAAGGTACACACTTTCAACAGCAAACATACAACACGAAAGAAAAAATAAAAATATATGGGGTTGCGACCCGACTACAACCCTCCAACCAGTCTTCAGGATGGGTGATTGCAATAGACAAGCCTCCTTGCTGACCGCCTTGCTAAAAGGATGAAACTGCGGTTGGACCATGCAAAAGGCCCCTATTGTTTTAGCAAGGAAGGGCAAATAAAGCCCTCACCGAGGGGGAAACCACCTCAAAGCCATCCATCAAAACCCGTTGAAGTCTCCAAGGCGACGACAACAACTCAGGTTTGACGTGAAAACAAAGAAGCAAAGGCTCTCATCACAGGCTGCTGCAATTGGATAGTCCTCCCAAATACCGCAGAAGAATAGTGTCTCCCTGAAATAGGCTGGGGAGCCAGCATCTCCCCCTCAGGGTTTGAGACACCTCTCTCCTTCAAATCGGTACCAAAGAGGACTACCCAACATGGGCAGCCACTAGAACCTAGGCCTTCACTTGTTCAGTGCGAGTTCAGGTCTACACCGGATACAAAAGAAGGGTGCTAAGGTGGCATTCTATTCAAAAGAGGGGAACCAAGGCAGACTTCAAGGGCATCCTCAGCTTCAAATATATAAAAAAAAAAAACTCCCTTTGACTACGACCAATGGCTGCGTAGGCTCCATGCCAACCCTTAACTCTCACACAGCTTGGCTGGTGAAGATAATTTGTAAGGTAAGATATAGGGGCCCTGTGATACCTGAATCCCTATTTGAATTATTTTAAATGTATTCAATATTTTAGGTTTACTAGATGTGCCAAATAAATGGTATTTTATAAAATTTTAAAGGATTTCGGTTTGATATTTTACGCTCGAGGCTCGCCAGTTGTGCGTCCAAAGTGCAAAAACCAGAAGGTGAGTGCTCGAGGCTCGCTCAAGCATAGATTCCAGAACATGTCAAACCTAAGCAGTGCTTGAGTAGCGCTCGAGCGCAATGCTACCCAAGAGCTCATGCCTAAGGTACTCCTAAGGAGCACTTGAGCGTGAGATTGGGCATAAAAGTGCACGAGGGTTAGGGCTTCGCCATTTTTTCATAGTTGGGGTAGAAGGGGAGAGGAAGAGGAGGAAAGGAAGAGAAAGAAAGTGACAATTGGGCAGCTCGAAACATCCTTTTGTCGGATCTGTAAAATATAACGTTGAGGCAAATATCCTCTAACCCTACCCTTTCTTTAATTTCATGTCTAATATGTTTTGACTAGCATTTGAAGATTTTATTAACATGCATATATTTTTTATACACCCAATTTGTTTATTATGTACATACATGTATGATTTACGGATCGATTTGTGAGATTTTGGTTCAAGATTAGTGAGATTTTGGTTCGGGCTTTGTGATTTGGAGGGTTTTGATATTTTTGAAAACCCAGACAATATATATATATGTATATTCGTATATCAATATATTACGGAACCATGAACCAAACTTTACATCAGTATCCATGCATACTACTAGGGACGAGGTCGCTACTTTGTGGGACCACGACAGTCCAAGACCCAAGGGGTTGATTTGTGATCCGAGTTATGTGCTATATGTGGCGCATCTTCCAATGGGGAGACTATAGTCCCGACAGGGACTGATATAATATGTGATCTCCCTTCCGCTGACAGAAAGGTGAGTTGTAATGTAATCGACCTACTTCATACGTTTTAATGAGAACTATCATAATGAATTAATGAAAATTAATATATTCAGATGTCCTAATATATAAAATAAACTTGTGGTTAGACCCAAAACCGTGGGTGGCAAAACTAAACTGCAGATAGAATGGTTCAATATTATCGGGAGTATGTGTAACCTTTCATCAAGTTGGTCTTTTGAAACTTTAGTTCTCCGATTTTGTGTATACTTTATATTTCTGCATGTATTTGCATGAGATTATGATTTGAAATACGTGGATTGGCCCGCGGATGGGTGAATGGAATATTTCATACGTATGGATAAGTGTTAAGCCTCGAAACATGTTATGATTTATATGTTCTCGTTTCGGCCATTAATTTATGTAAATGAGATTTGAATCCAAACTATGGTATGTGTCCCACGTGGGTGTGGTGACGGTCGCGATTATATAATATGACCTCGGATCTAATATATTATGATACGATATGATATCGTCTATGAGATTTGATTAAATCGTGATTTATTATGAATATGTCTCAAATTGACAATTTGATATAGATGATTATTTAGTAGAGACTATTCCTCAGTTTTTAAGGATTTCATAGACATTGTATTTTGTTTTAAACGGTTGTGATATGTTATTCTTTCCCTCTTATTTAGATGCACTATTTTACATATAATGATACTTGATGAGCTTAGACTCATGCTTTCATATTTTATCCATTTAGACTAGTGGCTTAGATACGATTGTAGAAGTTCGAACATGATTTGGCGTGACATCTCTTTCGGTGAGTAGAGATGTTTTTGTTAGTTATATTTTAAATTTTAAATGTGTATTACGATTATTGTTTATAGCCGGAAGAGAGCCTTGGTCCATATATGAGGCATCTTGAAGTTACTATATTATATTGATGAGTTAACATTGTGTTGGATACTTCCCTTGCAATATATAGACAGCAGATCTCTTTTATGATATCCCGGATCTATAACTAATAAGTTCCTGTACAGGTTGTATTGTGTTGGGTCTTGTGTATGTATGAAATACCATGCCCGAGTTGGGCTTTGCTGTTTGATGAATTTATTGAATTTTTATATCGTAGATTTTATTTATTAACCTGCATATTTTATACCCGAGACGTGATAGGCCCCCTCCACTTATAGCGAAAAGGGGGTCGACCAGTATTTAACCAAGAAGATAACATTGATGTCAAAAAGTCACCAGGTTCAGTGAATCACCTCAAATCCTACTGAAGACACCAAATCAAATCCTACCTCCTAGAGCAGTGAATCTGCAAAATACCTAGGGAAGGAGCACACATGTAGACCCCTAGCTAGCGTCCCATTGATGAACATGCCGGGAGTCGATAAGTCAGGCCTCCTGACATGAGGGGCTAGTGATGGGTCCAGTAGATCTTGGGCCGGCCCAGAATGTGACCTAAACAGGAAGCAACGGCCCAGCAAGTGCCTGCCTGAGACCAAGTCTTGGGAAGCATGGCGTTAGGAGGAAAGCCCAAATCATAGTGGCCCATCACGCGATCTGTCAAGACGAAGGCCCAGGCAATGGTGTGTGTGGTCTAGATGGGAAGACCTAGAACCGCTTAGCGGAAAGTGTGGGACTAGAGTTGCGTGCAGTGCGGCACCCATGATTGCCTCTCTCACACAGCTATCTAGAGCCTTGACAGTACAACATGCGCGGGCAAGGAGAGCCTGCCACATGCGGCCACGATAGCTGTCCTAACAACCGAATGAATATCCGCAAAGCATCTATCCACATAAGGTATCACTCCGGAGTGCAAATGTAGCCCCCAACATTTCCAAGGAAAAGTCATGATTGTCATACTTGCCCCGTGGCACGCTCGAGGAAAGAGCTCAGTCGATCCTCCGAGGCAACGAATGTCAGCTATGAGGCCCAAGGAAGGCTACACCGGCTCCAATTCTATAAATCCCTCTCCTCCCTTGCGGGAAAGGGGGAACGAAGAATTCCTACCTTCAAGCATCCTTGAAACATCAAACTGCATCCTCTCAAGCCACTCTGCCCACAAGTGCATCACTTCTCATGCTACTCAACCCGTAAGTGCGCAGTCCCTCAACCCACTCTGCCTACGAGTGCCCGCTACTTCCACAGTCGCTCCTTCGCTGAGTGCATCTCTTAGAGCTTAGTACTCTATGGCACACTCAATCCTCCTTTTCTAATGTACCCATGCATTCCTTACATCCTCTTATTTTTCTACCATGTTGAGAAAGATTTTTAACTAGAATATCAGATAATATATCAGAAAATGAGTCCCGCTATCCTCTAACCTCTTATTTGTCTGTTGTGATATACAGGATCCAAGTTATCAAGATTGAAAACCAGACCAGTCAATTTAACTCGTAGGAAAGGATCAAGTGGCTTCTTAATCCATACAATAATTCGAATCTAAGAACGTATCAAATTATAAGCATGCAATCTAACCCAATGTAATGAACCAAACATCACATAAATAGAGAAAATCAAAGGAATATTGGAATATCGGATCGATCCTCTTAATTCTATATTTGATCCCTACTAGCACTCTTGATGTACCAATCTATGTTCTATGGCAAAGAAATACCTCCCAATCCATCTCTACCAAACACATAGTATATTTATTCATCTCATTTAGCTGTTTCAGCTAATCTCGTGAAGGTCCCAATCAAAATAGTAAATTACCATTAATTTACTTCGCACACTGAATAATAATTTCATTATTATTTTATATATATATATATATATAAAGGCACCGGTGTAAATATTTATATACATGTGAAACATGTTATGAAAACTGGCCAAACTTAGAGGTAAGGCTATCGGTAAGCTACTTCTACTTTCTCTAATATCTCGAAGGGCTCAATGAACCTTGGCTTTAATTTTCCTTTTACTCCAAATTGAAGCATCCCTTTTGTTGGCAACACTTTCAGAAATACATGATCACCAATTTCAAACTTCAGCGTCGATCTTCTTTTGTCTGTATAGCTTTTCTACCTACTTTGTGCTACTTTTAAATTTTTATATATCAACCTCATTTTCTCAATTGTTTCTTTGATAATTTTTTGCCCAAGCAGTCGCTTGTATCCTATTTCTTCCCAATGGATAGGTGATTGGCATTTTTTTCTCATAAAAAGCTTCAAAATGAGTCAACACAATACTTGCCTAGTAACAGTTATTGTAGGCAAATTCTACTAAAACCAAATTACTGTCCCGACTTTCTTTCATCTCTAGCACCGAAATTCTTAACATGTCTTCTAATTTTTGAATGGTACATTCAGTTTGGCCATCAGTTTGGAGATGATAAGTCATGCTAAATTTTAATTCTGTCCCAAATTCCTTATATAAACACTCCCAAAATTTGCAAACAAATCTTGGATCTCGATCAGATACAATTGATGTTGGCACTCTATGCAGCCTAACAATTTCATTAATGTACAACCTGGCTAGTTGATCTTGGGAGTAGGTCGTTGGTATTGCTAGGAAATGGGACGATTTTGTTAGTCGATCAATTATTACCTACACAACATCATGATTCTTTGGAGTTCTTGGTAACCTAGTAATAAAATCCATTACAATGTCCTCCCACTTCAAACTTGGGATAGGCGTTGGTTGCAGCAGTCTAGCCAGTATTTTTTTCTCAACTTTTAGCTGTTAACAAATTAGGCATTTATTCACAAAGGCTACAATTTCCTTCTTCTTTTTTTTTTTTTTTTTGGTAAGTAAGTATTTTGGATTAAAGGGAGAAAAAATTATAAAATCTATATTTTATCTCTAAATATTTTGACTTGAGGATAAAACATAAACCGCTAGGGCATACCCCGAGCAACTAGTACATCAGAAAATATATAAAAAAACCTCTAGGAGGCCGACATTCTACAGAACTAACAGAATATGAAAAATATTACAACACAGGACAGAGGGAAACCGTAATCCCCCTGCTGCCCGAATTAGCCAATTGCTATAATACAATAGCAACAGGATCAGTTGTACCACCCGAATTAGCCAACATGTTCAGCAATCCAGCAGCAGCAAAAGAATAACCACCAATCCAAACTCAGAATCAACACAGCATTGGGAGATTCAAGCAGCAGTGGAGATCCAACTGCCAGTACCCACCAGTTGCCATGCTTCAGAAGATCGCCACATCAGCAATTCCACGTCAGGAGGCGAGCCCATCCACGTCAGCATATCAGCAGCAGTAAGAACATGTGAGCCACAGTTCAAGCCCAGCACCAGAAACACTTGGTCCAAAAGATAGCCAAGAGGCACTCGGGACATTGCACTCCAGCCTTAATAGCTCCGGAAAAGAGCACTCCTGTCTAAGAGCTCCGGCTATACAGCAGCATTTTTTTTTTCAACATCGGATATGATAAAAGCAATCCACTCCAGCCAAGAAAACACCGGACATAAGTGGATTCACTCCGGATTCTGGAGTTCTCACACTCCGAAAACCGGAGCTCTCACACTCCGGATTTTGAATCTCACTCACTTCTGAAACCAGAGTTCTCACACGCAATTCGCAGCTTTTTTTTTTTGACGTGGAAACAACAGAGATGACAAAAGTAGGCCACTCCGGACGAAAGGCACACCGGACATTAGCGGACCCACTCCGGATTCCGGAGTTCACACCACACACTCCGGATTCCGGAGATCTCACTGTCCGGAATCCGGAGTTCACACAAATTTTTTTTTTCCTTCTTCATGTTCCTCCACTAGGATAGTTTTCTTAGGTCCTGGTATATTTTATTGATTCAAGGATGAAAGATATACCTTGTTCAATGGGCTTCTTTCATAATTTCTTCTTTGAGCTCCTTATTATCTGATACACACAACTGGTTTCTACATTTTAGGATTCTATCAGCCCGAATATTGAAATTGACTCTGGAGTCCTTTTGTAAGTCTCTGGCCATCTCCGTTAACAAGGGGTCGTTTGCATGCCCTTCATTGATCCTTTGCAAAAACTTCGGTTGGAATTGGAAATAAGACAACAACATTTGGTTGCATTTAACATACCGCTGGATGTTACATCGCTTTAAATAGTCTAACATCTTTATTTCATTTATTTGCATTCTCACCACAAAACAAGATTGGCGGCTTAGAGCATCAGCCACCACTTTGCTTTTTCAGGCTGGTATAAAATTTCGCAATCGTAATCCTTTAAGAATTCAATCCACCTTCTCTACCTAATGTTTAGCTCATTCTGAGAAAACAAATATTTTAAACTCTTATGGTCAGAATAAACAAGAAATTTTTCACCATATAGGTAATGTCACAAGAATTTTAATGCAAATTCCACAGCAGCAAATTATAAATCATGGGTTGGGTAATTCTTTTTATAAACCTTTAGCTGTCAGGATCCATAAGTAACTACTTTCCCGTGTTGTATTAAAACACAACCCAGTCCAGACTTTGAGGCATCGCAGTAAACTACCAGTCCTCTTGATTCGTCTGGAAGAGTTAGAATCGGTGCAGAGGTCAACTAGTCCTTTAACTCTTGAAAACTTGGCCCACACTCCTTAGTCCATTCAAACTTAGTCTCTTTCTTTGTTAGCTGAGTAAATGGCATTGCAATTCTGAAAACGTTATCCACAAACCTATGATAATATCTACTCATGCCCAGAAAACTCCGTACCTCAATCATAGAATTCAGTCGACTCTAATTAACTACAGCTTTCACCTTCTTTGGGTCAATCGAAATTCCCTTCTTAGAAATGATGTGGTCTAGAAATTCTACTTCTTCTAACTAAAATTCACACTTATTCTGTCTTGCAAATAGCTGATATTTTGCAAGGTTTGGAGCACAGTTCTTAAATACTCCTTATGCTCTTCATGACTTTTAGAATATACAAGAATATCATTGATAAAGACCACTAAAAACTTGTCCAGATAAGGCCGAAAGATTCGGTTCATTAAATCCATGAATGCAGCTGGAGCATTCATTAACCCAAAAGGCATTATTACAAACTTATAATGCCTGTATCTTGTCCGGAACGCTGTATTTGCTACATTCTCCTTTTTGATCCTTCTAAAAATACACAGGCTCCTTGTAACTGGTTAAAAAGGTCATCAATTATTGGCAAATGATACTTATTTTTAATGGTAATTTTGTTTAATTCTCGATAGTCTACACATAACCTCATGGTCCCATCTTTCTTTCTTACAAATAGGACCGGTGCACCCCATGGGAACACACTTGGTCTAGTAAAACCCATATCCAGCAATATTTGTAGTTGCTGCTTTATTTTTTTTAATTCAGCCGGTGCCATTCTGTATGGCGTCTTGGATATTGGTGCCAATCCTAACACAAGCTCTATTTCAAACTCTATTTTTCGGTTTGGTGATAGACTTGACGATTCTTCAGGGAATATGTTTTCAAATTCACATACTTCTGGAATCCCTTTGGCTGACACCTCTCGTTTATCAGATAGACTAGCATAGGCCAAATAGGCTTGACATCCAGTTCGTATTAGGTGCCAAGCATGGATAGCTAAAATGAAACAAGAAGCTTCCTTCCGCCAAACTCCTTAAATATAAAAGGGTTTACTAGCTAGAATAGCAAAATCTACCATTTTTTGATAACAATCAATGTTGGCATGATATTTTGCCAACTAGTCCATTTCTAGGATTACATCAAAATCGCTCATCTTTAGCAAAACTAAGTTTGCTGGCATTTGGAGTCCATTAATCTCAATAGCACACTCTAGGTAAATAACATCTAACAACACGGACGACCTAGTGGGTGTTGAAACAATTAAGGAATAATAAAGAACTTTGGGAGATAATGCAAGATATTGTGCAAATCCAAGTGAAACAAATGAGTGAGTGGATCTGGAATCAAAGAGTACATGGCAAGGATTGCCACAGATAGAGAAAGTACCTTCCACCACCTCTGTTGATACCTCAGTCTCCTTTGCAGAAGCGGCAAACACCTTGGCTGGAACAGTTGGTTTAGATATGGGTGCTCACTTCAGATGAGTGCAATGCCTTATTATGTGCCCAGCTTCTTCATAGTTATAACACACTCCCAGCTTCTTAAAACAATGTTTCCCTTCATGCAGCTTCCTGTAGTAAGGGCATGGGTTGGTTAATACCCTGGAGGTTTGGATTGATTTGCCGGACTCCTTTCTTGACTCCAGCTGTCTTTCCTTCTTTGATGGTCTTCTCGAACCTATACTAGTACTAGCCCTTGAACCACTCCGGCTTGCAGCCTTTTTTCTAAAAAAATGCCTCCTCTAATTCCTTCTCGTATATGATGGCCCTATCCAAAATCTTTCCATAGGTAAGCAGCTTCAAAGTTGACAAGTGTTTCCGAATGTCATCCTTTAATCCTTAAAAAAATCTTCTCGCCTTTCTTTCCCTTTTTTTTACCATATATGAAATATATCGAGATAGCTCCATAAATTTGGCATCATACTCAACTATTGTATAATTGCCCTATCTAAACCATAAAAACTCATATTCTTTCCACCCTCGAAGGTTAGCAGGAAAGTATTTTTTCATAAAAATTTTCTCAAATATGGCCCAAAAAATTTCATTTTCTGGCATCCCAAACACTCTTTTCTGTATGTCCCACAAGTGATGTGCCTATCCCTCCAATTTATAAGTGGCAAAAAGAACTCTATCTTCGGACGAACATTTAATGACTGCAAATCCTTTTTTTAGCCATTGGATCCATGTATCCGCCTTTATTGGATCCAATTCTCCCGTAAATTCTTGGACTCACTCATTGTTGAATCGATCATATACTGATATTCCCTGATTGATAGGAACTAGGACAGAAACTGGAGCCAAATTTTGTTGTCTCATGGCTTCTATAATATTGGTCAACCTTTTTAATAGGTTCAAGTACTTCTTTTTTCGATCCTGAGAATTACTAGTGTTAGCAGTCCATTTTCCTTTGCTTGTCATTCTTCAACTTACACTTTGACTTCTGAAATAAAAGCAATTTGATTAGATTATAATTTGGCCCTAATAGTAACTAGGATTTGACGCTTTCTAAACATAATGTCCTGGCCATGCTTAGTGCTAGCCAATTTATTCGGACCAGCAAAACTAAGTCTAACGAAATTAACTTAGTTGTCCTAAGCCTTTATCTACTAATTTGATCGATCTTAATCTATCCTAAGCTTCCGCATAAATTCAGATCCAAGCCTAAGGTATCCCTTTTCTCTGATACCAATTGTGACGAACTGGTCATATAACTTTAATATGACCTCCGTCAATTGGTCGTCCAGATATCATAATAACATATACTCTCTATAAAGCATGGGTGGACTTAAATTCTTTTTTTTTTCCGCATGCACAGGATCGCATAAGGTCGATCATCCGATCAGCCATAACATGAAACCAAAAACGAATTGAGATACTATTAGGAACCAAAATGTCTTAAACCCAAAAAATTCTTTGGAAGTATATTAATACACATTTGTTCATACAGCGGAGTCGCTTTACAATTTTTCCAAAATATCCAAAAAGGAAAATTACATCAAGATAGGTTTTTAAATGCTGCAGTATCCGAATCAACCTTTCCTCCTAGTTAGTTCGTCTAGATCTATTCATTCTCATTCGGTAGGAATTACTATTTGTCTAAAAGTTAAGAAAATAGAAAAGGAGTGAGCAGAATGCCCAACATGATATCCCGAGTTAAACTATGTATGACATAGTTTCAAAGCATAACCAAAGAAAACAAAATGAAGACATATATGCAAGTGGAATGTAAAATAGGGCTGGAGTCATTTTTGTAAAGTACATAATTATGAGTCAAAGTTGAATTAAAAAAACACCGGTTTCAGAAACAAGTTCAGATCGCCGTTCAAAGATCCATATTAACTGGCTGTATTTAATGTGTGTAGCTACTCGACCGTCAAACTGGCTACATTTTAGGCCTGCAACTACTCGACCATCGTTTCAAACTTGCTACATTTAAGGTCTACGACTACTCCACCAACAAATTGCTACATTTTAGGCCTGCAACTACTCAACCATTATTTCAAATTGACTACATTTAAGGTCTGCAACTACTCAACCGTTAAATTGGTTACAGTTTAGGCCTGTAACTACTCGACTATCACCTCAAACTAGTTACATTTAAGGTCTGCAACTACTCGACTATTAAACTGGCTACATTTTAGGCCTGCAACTACACAGCCATCATATCAAACTAGCTACATTCAAGGTGTAAAACTACTCAACTGTCAAACTGGCTACATTTTAGGAATGTAGCTACTCAGCTGTCAAAATCTATTTTCACAAATCTTGAGCCTCAATCCAGAGCAACCTTGGTTAGAAAATCACTTGTTCTATTCATTGGGCTCAAATGCTGAGAAATAAGATTCAATTTGGATTTGGCAATTTTCTTATTCTTTGATAAAGAACTCATGTAAGCTCGATTGAACATGCCCCACAAGTTATTTAGAGGCAAGTTTAAAGAAATTTTTCCAAAAAGGAATCAATTCTTTTAATTTTTTATATAATAAAGGTTTCCATCCTCAGTTGGCATAAAATGTCAAAGGGTCAAAAAGTGTCCATTTATCATCCCGTAAAAATCTAAAAACATTGTTAATGATTCCAATCATTAACTAGTGACCCTTTTGTCTAAAAAATGTGAATGCTACCGCTAACTATCAAACTCCATTTGGTGGAGTTGGGCGAAGGTAAGCAATCGGTGCCTCCAAGACCTCTAAGGAGTTCCCTAGCTACGAAGCATCACAATCTTCTCTTTAAATGGGCATCATAAATAATAATAATAAAATCCTCATGAGGGAATAAGGACCAACTGCAAGGATTGGGAGCAACCAAAACTATAGAAGGGGTCCTCATCCTTTTGAAAGGATATGGAGCAACTCAAAGACAAACAATACATTTTTTTTTAGATTTGAAGGTTTTGAAGGAAAATAGAAAGCACACCCCCAGAGTGTGGAAAACTAACTAAAGTAAGCCATAAATTGGCTACCAAAAGGAGAACCCAAATGGTACATTTGATTGTTTGAATAAAATAAGGTGAGAATATTCCTAGGGAATAGAATAGGATATAAATAGAGTGTGAATTATTATTTTCATATTTAGTTATTGAAATAGAATAATATGAAAATTAGTATTTTAATATTTAGTTTGTAAAATAGTATGAGAAATAATGTGTGAGTAGCGATAATAACAATAATAGTAATAATAGTAATAATAATAATAATAACAATAATAATAATAATAACATGGCAATAGTTATTCCTACATATATAGGAATAAAAATCACCTAATGAGATATGGTAATATTTATTTCAACATAATAAATATTCCCATAAAAAATATTTATTTCTGATTAAATTGTGATTAAATATTTATTTAGTCCGACTTACAAGGTCTCTCTTGTAGGCTCCCTCGGCGTTGTTTTATACGATCAAAGGATAGACGACAACTCGTGTACCTATAAGCTCTCGAAGTGCTCCAGCTTTGTCTTGAATCCATGTAGGATTGTGCGGTTCATGACCTTCAATTGCCCATTGCTCTATGGGTACGCGACCGACGTATTGACCAACCTGATCCTCAAACTGGTACAATACTTAGTGATCTATTTTTCAATGAATTGGGTCCCATTATTAGTCATGATGCACGCGAGGATCCCGAACCTGCATACAATATTCTGCTCGGCAAATTCTGTGGCATTCTACTCTGTTATCTTCGCTAATGGCACAACTTCAACCCATTTTATAAAGTAGTCAATCCCGACGATCAGGAACTTTCTTTACCCTGTTGCAGTCGAAAGAGATCCGAGTATGTCTAGTTCCCATTGAGTAAAGAGCTATGGTGATTGCAGTACTTGGAGTTCAATGTAGGGTTGGTGAACCATGTTGCCGTGGACATGTCAATTTTCACATTTGCATATGAAGTCCATGGCATCATATTTCATGCTTAGCCAATAAGACCCTTACCTCATGAGTTTGAAGGTAAGGTTCTTACCCCAAATGTGAGATTCACAAATCCCCAAGTGCACTTCTTGGAGAGCATAATCTGCCTTCTCGAGAGTGAGACACCATAGGTAAGGGGCCAAGAGCCCACGCTGGTACAATTGACCATCCATGATAGTGCACCAACCTGCTGTCTTCTTCACTTTCTTGCCTGCGTCCGCATCCTCAGGCAATATCCCATCGGACAAATACCTCAAGTAGGGAGTCATCCAAGTGTTGGTACTCGAGACTTGCATCACTTCTAACTCGGGATCTTCGATGCTTGACTTGTGCAAAACTTCTCACATCCCTCGGGCATACTGCTCTGGGTCTCTGAATACTGCTGCTCTTACCAGCATGTCGGCCTTTCCATTCTCTTCTCTTGGGATGTGGACAAATTCTACCTTCTTGAAGTTTGCGTTCAAACTTTGGACCTTCGAGAGGTATTTAGAGAGTTTTAAGTTGTTAACCTTGAAATGTCCATGGACTTGGTTAACCACCAATTCAGAATTGTTGTAGACAACTAAGTTCTTGGTAGAATATTCCTTGGCTAAACGGAGTCCCATTAGCAATGCTTTATATTCCGCGGTGTTGTTTCTGGCCGAGAACTCAAGGATCATTGAATACTTTATCTTTGACCCATCAAGTGTTCACAACACAATACCAACTCCACAGCCATCCTTCATTGAGGAGATGTCTACATTCGGTGTCCTCGTTGTTGCATCGTTTGGCTCATCTGCATTACGATGGTCTTGATCACCAAAGGTCGGGGTCGCTGTCTCAACAATAAGTCTGCTAGGGCCGGACCTTTTAGGGCTAGCCTTGGATGAAACTGTATATCAAACTCTCCAAACTCAATGGCCCAATTGACTAGTCGTCTTAACATCTCAGGCTTCTGCAGGATTATTCTTAATGGCTGATCGGTCAGGACCACTACTTTGTACGCTTGGAAGTATGGTCATAGTTTCCAAACGGAATACACCAATGCCAAAGTTATTTTCTCCACGTGGGGGTATCTGGTCTTTGCGTCAGCCAGGGTCTTGCTCATGTAATACATGGGTTGCTACCTATCATCTGCCTACTGTACCAACATAGAGCTCAGGGCCGTGTCGGACTCAGCGAGGTACAAATACAACTCCTTGCCTGGCTGGGGAGAAGCTAAGAGAGGAGGGTTCGGTAGATAGTCTTTGAGTGCTCGATCACAGTCATTATTCCATTGAAAGCTATTGGTCTTCACTCCTCTTAAGGCCTTGAAAATTGACAAGTGCTTCTCAACCGATTTGGCCAAGAAGCGAGAGAGAGCAGCTATCCGCCCAATGAGCTTCTGAACTTCTTTTATTGAACGAGGTGACTACATGTCAAGGATGGACTTGATTTTCTTTGGGTTTGCCTCAATTCCGCAGTGTGAAATAATGTAACCCAAGAACTTCCCAGATCCTACTCCAAATGTACACTTGGCTGGGTTGAATTTCATTTGGTGGGCTCTGAGTACACTGAAGGTCTCGTCCAAATCTTGGATGTAGTGGTTGGTCATTTTGCTTTTGGCAAATAAGTCATCCACGTAGACCTCCACATTTCGTCCGATTTGGCCTTCGAACATTTTATTTACGAGTTGCTAGTAAGTTGCACCCTCGTTCTTGATGCCAAAGGGTATAACTTTGTAACAGTATGTCCTTTGGTTAGCCATAAATGACGTGTGCTCCTCGTCTTTGAGGCTTATCCTTATTTGGTTGTAACCCGAGTATACATCCATGAAACTTAAAAGTTCATGGCTGGGCGTCCAATCTACAAGTTGATCAATTCTAGGTAGACGAAAGCTATCCTTTAGGCATGCTTTATTGAGATCTGTGAAATCCACACACATCCTCCACTTCTCATTATTCTTTTTTACCATAACCACGTTCGATAGCCAGTTTGGGAACTGCACCTCTCGAATGAATCTAGTGTCTAGGAGCTTCTTCACTTCCTCACGTATGGCCACCGATTTCTCTATTGAATAATTTTTACGCTTTTTCTTGATGGGTTTGTGACAAGGATCTGGGCCCAGTTTATAGACCATTATTTATGTGGAGATTCCTAACATGTCACTTGGCACCCAAGCAAAAACATCAGAGTTCTTCCACAGGAAACTGATAAGCTGATCTCGGATGGTCTGGGGTAAAGAGCTCTCTATCTTGACGTACTTCTCTGGGTCTCTAGGATCTAGTGGAATTTGGACAGTAGGTTCTCTAGATTGCGCTCGCTGTATTGTTGCTTAATCTCGCAGGTCAAGGTCTTCTAGAGGCTGGGGAAGAGGCGTCTGCATGATGTAGGACAAGTAGCATAACCGCCCAGCAGCTTGGTCTCCAAGGCCTCCCCAATCCCAAATGGAGTCAAAAATTTTATCTTTAGATGCGGGATAAAAGTGATAGCACCGAAGGCAGTCAAGTAAGGACGTCCAAGGATTACATTGTAAACTAATGGGAAGTCCACGACCAAGAAGGTGAGGACCTCAGACGCAGTCCTTGGGTACGTTCCTAGTGTGATTTACAGCTGGATGATACCCTAAACTGACACTTACTTGTTGTCCAGTCTATAGAGGGGCCATTCTGTTGCTCTCATTTGACTTCTCTTAAATTCTAATTTAAAATATGCATCAAGATAAAGTAAATTTCATGAACTTTCATTATCGATAAATACTCGTTTCATTTGGTAGTCATTTATCACATTTGAAGCGAGTACGGTTACAATCAGGGGTTCAGAGTGAGGGAAAGTTACATGGGCCGTATCTCATTACTAAAGCTAATAACTTTATTCTTATTTCCTACCCTGGGTCTCTTCGCCATGATGATCTCCTAAGTGTCTTCACGGGTCAGATGAGTGGATATCATGTTCACAACCCCCGGGGCCACTCGATTTCTGGGCTGGTCAACTTCAACATCACCTACTATTCTGGATCCTTGTCTGAGTCTTTGTAGAAAGCGGTTGAAGTGTCCCCTCCTTATTAGTTCTTCAATCTCCTTCTGCAACATCCAACAGCTCTCTATACTATGGCCTCCACAGAGATGGTAATAATAGTACTTCGATTGGTCACCACCTTTTGGATTCTTTAGTACTTTGAGCCACTTTAAAAATTTCTAGTTTCAAATCTGCATCAGGAAGTTGGTAGGGGTGTCGTTCAGAGGAATGAGATTTATTGGTCTGGTCTCCGTCCAAATGACCTGCTCGGACTTATGCAGCTTCTTTATATGTGGGGACCTGGACGGTCTCCGCCCTTTCTTTTCTCTTACACCATCCTCAGGTGGAAGTTCTCATCCTTCTCTGGCTTCTTCGCATCATTGGCTTGTTCGGCCACAATGTGTGCTTGGATTATGGCCTCAACCTCTGCGAATGTCTGGGGACCATTGTGGATGAGGTGCTTGAAGAAAGCTCCTCCTTTCAAGGCGGATAAGAACGCGTTCAGCTTCATCCCATCAGCCAACTTTGCGATCTGCCTAACCTCCGTTACGAATCGGGTCAGAAATCCCCTCAAGTTCTCCCTGGCACCCTTCTTCACCCGAGTGAGGTGCCAAGAATGCTTCTCTATCCTCCTACTGGAGGCAAACTATGAGAGAAAATTTACTGCTAGCTCGCTGAATGAGTGAATGGAATCAACTGGCAGTCTATAGAATCACACTCTTGCATCACCCTTAAGTGTCAAAGGCAAGCACTGACACATGGTTACCTCGTCTAAGCTTTGGAAGCTCAGATGCTTGCGAAAGTGATTAAGATGGTCCATGAGGTCAGCACTCCCATCGTAGACATCGAGATTTGGCATCTTGAACTTCGGGGGGAGTGGCCTTGTTCTAATATCCGTCGTGAATGGAGATTGGCATAGGTCAACTCCTCCTCCATTGTCTTTTCCAAAAGACTTTGTCCCATGCATTCTCCAGTCTCTCCTCCACATGGGGTGGGGCCACCATCTGCTTCTCATTAACACCAAACAGTAAGTACGTGGAATGGAAAAAGAGAGAGAGTATGACACATGAGATTTTTACGCGAAAAGCCCTCTACTAAACAAGAGGAAAAAACAATGGGATTTTAGTCCAAGAATTGCTTTCACTATGTATGAGCTCAAGTATAAAAGTTGAGGACTAAGTGTATAGAAACTCTTAGGAGTTACTCTTACAACACGAGCCATCTCTTTCTCTCTCTATAACATAGCGTGGTTTTTCTGCTATTTCTCTCTTTTCGTGTGCAAACACAAGAATTCATAGTCTTTTGAATTTTTTGAATCCTTTGGTAGGTGTAAAGTGAATACTTATATAGTAATTGAAATCCTCAGATGGAGTTGCCACGTGGAGGTTGGTGTGTGTAGAAAGCTTTGCTACCAACTCTGCAAACTCACTTTGTCGTGTCAAGAAGATTGCATGCACGCGGATTGACTCTACGAGACGTCACATCACACATACGCCAGAAGCCATCATTCTCTGTACAGGTTGCGTGTTGTAGGACGCGCGTACCTTTAAGGACGTCAACCCAAATCTGGCATCCTCATCTCTCCTGAACGTCTCTTATGAGACACGTCCTCGAGCCTTTGGGCCATCTCAGCCACACTAGCCTCTTGGGTCGCGTGGGCTTTTCTCGGCCATCTAGGGACGTGAACCCATTTTGTGGAAACAGATTTTAGTCTTGGGCCTTGGGTATCCACTACCCATCAATTTCTATATAATTTATTAGATAAAAAAATCAAATGGATAAGATTTATAATTTAGAAAAATTATCTAAATGGTTTTTTGTACTATTAGATTAAGTATTTGTTGGATATTAATATTGTAAAAATAAATCTATAAAAAAATAACAAATATAATTTTTTTTATATTTTAATATTTACTATTAAATTTTTATTTAATGGTAAAGATTAAAGATATACTAATTATACCTCCATTAATGATTATATGGCTCCCTAAATTTGATGGGTAGGTATATGATGGCTCAATTTTTCCCCTTTTAAATTATGAATTGGAAAATAATAGCGTTTGAAATAGTATTAAAAACCTATGAAAGTCAATCAGTGAGTCCAAAAGAATACAACAATTTGGATAATTAACTTATTAGGTATTGCCTAAAATTACGTTGATTTTACATATTACTATTTAAGAACTCTAAGTCCAAATAACAAAATCAAACTTGAGGCAAAACAAAAAGTGACCAAACGGTCAAATTTTTGAACAATCGAACTATTGAACAGTTATATGACCAAATGTTTGAATGGCTGAATAAACATAGAAAAGATAGACCGCAAGATTTGAATGACCGGATATCCAAATAACAATCTTGACGGTTAATCAAATTTGATGATTAATCATACCAAACTGTTAGATAAATCAAAAGACTAACCTAGCCAAATGATTAAGCCAAACAGGTAGTTAATGTACCCTACAGTCAAATAAGTTTAAAACAAATGTAATGAAATTATTCAACAATTAACACTAAAAGTAAAATCATTATAGAATTGAGTATTGATAATCTCTTAAATTAAGAATAGCCTAGAAACTCATATGGGTATTAAGTTTTTACTATAATAAGATAATACATAATTTTTGGACAAAATAAGTAGTGATGAAATATAAGTGCATAATATGATGATTCCTCTCAAAACGATACTATGAGGCATCACAATTATAAAGTTTAATACAAGTTACTGTTTAAATCTAATTAATCACAAAATTGGTATTATGATATGGTTTATAAGTTACCTTTAAAAATTTTAAAAACTCATTTTTTCTTCAAAAATTTAAGGTTAATATTTTTTTCAATTTTTTTTACGTAAACAAAATCCAGATTTTTCTCAAAACTTCTACCTATTTCATTGTTAAATTATTTTTTTGATGGAAATGGTAGAAATATGCCGGCCCAAAAGACGGTCAACCAAGAAGAAATACGGCCCATTAGTTTAGAGGACGGTCAACATCTCTATTGGCCAGAAGCAATCCTCCAGCCGATCGGATGTGGCCCAAACCGGCCATGGCCCAAGCAGGATGGCCCACAACGCCATTCCCATGCATGAGAAATTACCTATCTTAACCGATCAAAATCCTGAATATCTCCCCAGATCACAATCTCCGCCAAAAAGGAAGCTCCCAACTTAGCGTATCTCTCGCGATGGAAATCTCAACATTCACAGTGTACAATATCTCTACAATGAAGAAAGAAATCCCTCTGATTGATCACAGTTGCCATAAATGGCACCAACAACCTCCTCACCAGCTACCAAAGTCTTCTTCAGATAGTTGGCAGCCAACCTTACTACCGAAGCGAGGCTGAGAGGGCACCAGGGCTATAAAAAGCTCCCAAAACAGATTCTGAGGCATGCTCTCTTGAATGAACACATTAGCCCTTATAGACACAATTAAGAAAATCCTTGAATGATGTATATCTCTCTTTGTCTGCCAAGTCTCGAGAATTTTTTCATAATTCTCACCTCCATGATGTTAGACCTGCTCTCCATGAATGCACCACGGCGAGAATAACCTCTGAGTCAAACTCACAAATCTCCTTTCCCTACCTTGTTTCCCATACATTCTATCCTTACATCTTTCATCTCATAAGAAAGATTGCTAACTTGAGTATTATAGGATATATCGGAGAGTGAGTCTAATTAATCTTCTAACCTCTTATTTTTTAAGTTGTGGTGTGAAAGCTCCAAGCCAAGAAACACGGAGACCAAGACCCACTTCAACTCCACCTAAAGACCTAGCGGAACCCAAATCCTTTGACAACTTGGATCTAGGACGTATCATTGTGCCATCTATGAGAACGCGAACAAAAGGCCTAATCGTCATCTACACAAGCAGACATAGTCAACACCAGAGCCCATGCGAACGCTCCGGCCAAGGATGTCATCCCCATGGTGACGACCCCTCTACAAGTAGCCATGCGGAGGAACGACCGGCACCATTCATGAAGGCATTGGTCGTCCAGGTGAACAATATATCCTAGATGTTCCAAACCCTTTATGCACACCGGCATGGGCTGGGGGCTCATTTCTCCACCAAACGCATTTCGGCGTCTAGACGAAGGAGCCAGAGATAAAAGCAACCGATCAGGAAGGTAGGATGCCCGAACGTCCTCGTAGCTAGACTGACTTCAAGAGATGGGGTCCAATCCCGTTTAGAAGGCCGACTTGGCCACAAGATGCTGGAGGAAAGCCCGGAGCAGCAAAACCCTCACTACTCACGTGACGAACGAAGACTATCATCTCATGAGGGGGCCTTGAGCAATGCCCAGCCAACCATCGGCAGCGGCTAGTCGGCCTCCCACTGCTCGCTGAAACACTCAGAGTTGAGGACCTACCTCAACATGAAAAGAACTGTCGTCTTCCCTTGAGTAGAGGAGCGGGTTGAGAAAATATGTCAGCACGTGTTCAAGGGAGACTTTGCCGAACGATTTGCAAATCTGAGACAATCGTAATTCATAATGGAGATTCGGACACAGCCACTCCCTCAAAACTTCAAGATGCCAACCCTGGAGCCTTATGACAGAAGCGCCGACTCAACAGACCACCTAAATCACTTCCGTACCCTACTGAGCTTTCAGTGCCTGGGTGACCCTGAAAGGGGACACCTAAATTTGGTTCTATTGCCTACCACCAAATTTGATTTGGATGTTCCAAGAGCTCGCTAATAGTTTCCTGATGCAGTTCACTTTCAGCTGGAGGGAGGAAAGACAGTCCTGGCACCTTGCTCGCATCAAGTAGGGGCCCAATGAAAGCTTGAGGCGCTTCTTGGCTAGTTTACTGTGGAAGCCCCCGGATTCCCCGATTGACTGATGAGGTGAAGTTGGCCACCTTCATCTTCACCTTAAAGATGGGTGAATTCTTCTAACATTTGGCTCACATAGACCTCCAAACTTTCTGCAAAGTCAAGGCCATCACCCGAACTCACATGGGGGCCGAAGAGACCAACGAGGCTAAGTGCCCAGGACGTAGGGACCCGCCACACCAGGGACTACCAGAGGGAGAAAGAGAAACATGTACTGCTTCAGCACCCAGGATATGAGGAAGCAGCCCAAGAAGGAATCGAGGGCCATAAGGGAATTCGGGACACAAAACTCGAGTCCCCTGAATGACTCGTAGACTAACATCCTCATGCAAATCTATGAGGAGAAGTTTCTAAAGTGGCCAAAATTGGTCAAGAACCCAAAGGGAGGAGATCAGACAAAATATTGTGATTACCATGGATGTCTAAGTCATAGCACAGAGGCCTGCCAAACCCTACAGAAGAAAATTGAAGAACTCATCCGGATGGGACACTTGGCTATTTTTCTGCAAAACTCGAAGCAAGGGACCAACGTGGCAGGCAAAGAGAGGACTGAGCAGCAGTAGCCAAGAAACCAGTTGCGGCCGGGGTAATTAATATCGTGGCAAGCCGGCCGAATCGCCAGATAGGCCAGCTCAATACCATTTTGAAGAATCCAAAGATAGAAGTTAAGGACGACGTCATTAGTTTTAGTAAAGAAGATATGTCACATGTAATGACTTCCCACTCTAACCCTTCGGTTGTATCTATCCTCGTTTTAGATGGTGTCGTCTATTATTTGATGAAACGAATTTTTGTTGATAATAGAAGTTCACATGATTTGTTTAACATGAGTGCTTATTTTAAATTGGGACTAAAAAAGAGTTAGCTACGACCAACCAAATGGCCCCTCTATGGACTAGACAACGAGCCGATACCTGTTCAAGGAATGATCCAACTAGAATAACCTTGGGAATATACCCCAAGACGGCATCCCGCTTGCTAACGTTTCTTGTAGTTGACCTACCTTTAATGTACAATGCTATTCTAGGGCGACCAAGCTTGATTGCCTTTCAGGCCATGATGTCCATCCCGCACTTGAAGATGAAATTTTCTATGACCAGCGACATCATAGAGATGATAAGCAACCAAGTGACCAGTCGGACTTGCTACCTGTCCCAAGTCACTCAGGCCACACCGGATCACCCAACGAACAATCTGGATCACAGAGATAAAGCATCCCTGTAGCAGCCTCAAGCCAGCGAATTGACCGACAACGTCCCTCTGGATCCCTAAAATCAGGAGAAATGCATGCAGATTGGAAGCTCACTTGCCAAACCCCTATGAGACTAGCTGGTTAACTTCATCAGAACTTGGAAAGTTTTGCATGGACTTCGGCTGCCATGCCCGAAATTCCGTCTGAGATGATTGTCCACAAGTTAGGCCTTGACCTAAACCACAAACCCATCCAGTAGAAGCAAAAAATCCAGTCTGTAGAAAAACACATCGCCATCCAAGAAGAAGTGAAAAAATTACTCGACCTTGGCTTCATTAGAGAGGTCCAATACGTGGACCGACTATCAAATGTAGTCCACCTCAATATCTATGGGTTACACATCGGAGGCAATAATCTTGCTTTCAAGATAATGTGACAAGGTTATTACTGGTCGACAATAAAGAAAGACACCATGGACTTCATAAAAAGTATAAAAACTGCCAGATCTATGGCAACATAGCCTATTAGCTGCTGACGGAGCCGAGGTCCCTTCAGGCTCTTTGGCTGTTCGCACAATGGGGGATTGACATTCTTGGCCATTTTTCCATTGCATCTAGGAAGAGAAAGTTCATGGTGGTGGATATCGGCTGTTTCACAGAATGGGTCGAAGCCTCCCCACTGGCTCGAATTATCGAGCAAAGCGCCACGAATTCATTCCAAGAGAATATAATGTGTAGGTCTAAGATTCTCAAGGTCATTGTGACCGATAATGGAACTCAATTCACCGAAAAACGTTTCACCAAGTAGTGCACCAGTTTCGATATCCGGTTGGTCCACACCTTGATAGCCAATCCACAAGCAAAGGGGCAAGTGAAAGTTACCAATCGAACTCTACTGCACGGGTTAAAGACCAAGTTAGAAGACATAGGGGACTCCTTGGTGGATGAGCCGCCCTCTGTGCTATGGTCTTACTGAACAATGCCAAAAGAGCCAACACGTGAAACACCTTTCAGCTTATACTATGGGACTGTGGCTGTCATCTAGTCGAGATCGGGATACCCAGCCTCACGGTAGAAGGCTTTGACTCATTCAATAATTCCCAACGGCTCAGGGAATGCCTCGACCTACTCGAGGAGGTGCAGAAGAAGGCCAAGATGCGCACGGCAGCTTATCGATAGCTGATTACCCAGTACTATAACAAGAGGGTGAAGACTCGACAGTTTGACCGTGGATACTGGTCCTATGGAGCATAGAGGCTACGAGAAAGGTCACTGATAGAAACAAGTTTTCCCCAAATTGGCCTATTCCTCATTTCGGTCATTCTACAGAATGAGACATATAATCTTCGAGCCCAGAATGACAAATTGGTTTCAAGGATGTGGAATGTCGTCCATCTAAAGAAGTATTACCAGTAAGAGTATTACTAAACCTAGGTTGGTCTAGCATATGCTATTGAGAATGCCTATATGATTGTATCACGCTTAACGAAATAATTTATTTGCTTTTTTATCTTTATCATTCCTGTTTGTATGTCCATATGAAAGCTGGTGTGATGTAACATAAAATCAAATGACCTAAACTGCCCTTAAGTCAGGTGAATTCTCATTCACCTGTCACTGAACCTCTGTCCCATATCAAGTGGCTCATATGTCGTTGGATTTGAATCTCGGTCCCGTACCGAGTGACCCATACGCAATCGAATTTGAACCTCAGTCCCGTATTAAGCAGCCCATATGCGGTCGGATTCGAACCTCAGTCCCATACTGAGCGGCCCATATGTGGTAGGATTTTAACCTCAATCCCGTTATCGGGTAGCCCAGCGACGGTCGAAATCAAAATCCTAGGGGACTTTTCAACATGTGTGTGACAACTCCCTCCTAAGGGGATGAGCACCAACAGTTTACAATGGTCAACGGGTTGGAATCTGACGCATGAAGGCTACGACATCCTCCAGCGGAACCAAGCGTTGACGAACAGAAAAGTACCAGATAAAGAAATCCATCATGTAATAGAAACATCAACAACAATGATCAACATGGTCTAACTACTTCATAAAATAGTCAGAATGTACATCTAAGGGCATCTGACGACCTTGAAAATACAAGTTGTTATTTAAGCCTGCAGCCTACCCAGATGACTATCCCATGATCGAGGACCCCTCGAAGGACGTGGCACAAGCCCTCCACCCTCTTTGACCGGGTACCTGATTAGGTTCGAGTACTGAGAAGCTCCAATGTTCCTCAAATCAAGGAAACCAACGGGAAATTTAGCGCTTGCTAAGGAGACGATCCATCTACTAAAATGGATACCCTCCTGAAACCACTCCTCTAGGTCAGTGGCCACCTGCTCGAAACGGAGCCTGGTCCTCAGCTCACCATCGAGTGATGCAATCCTACCCATTACTCGAGCATGGGCTTCAAAGAGCTCCTGCAATCTATCCTCAGACTCAGACAGGGCCTGGTCAAGATAATTGGGATGTGCCTGACTTTGCAGTGAATCCCTGACAACAGCCTCGACTCAGCGCTCCATTTCCTTGGTGACCCGATAAGTTTGCACGTGCAACAAGCGAGCAATTTTGTCCCCTGCAGCAGTGCAGACTCCTCTAACCAGCGAGGCACCCCTGAGGCTACCAAATAAAAAAAGGGATCAATCATAAACAACATTGACAAAGCATCCAAACTACCACTCAATGAGATGGGCATACCTAGAGAGAAGACCCAACAGATTTGAGGCCTAGAGGCACCCTTAGGGCCCAGGTGGCTTAAGGAGTGGGGCACCCAAGTGGTGTCCTCCCTTGGCGGCGACCCCATTTACTGAGTCCTCTTCTTCTATTTTCTCCACCGATTGCCCATCTCCACTTCCCTCCTCGGTCGAAAGCCTAGGGGAAGAGGAAGACGACACTTTCCGTGTTAGGGAGAGTAGAGTCGGAATGTTGATAACATCTCCATCAGCAATCCAAAAGGCAATAGTGAGAGCAAAAATGTTTGCGAAGGCCAAGCGATAAAAAGAATAGCAGGAGACACCACGCTTAAATAAGTGAAGCCTCTACAGGAAGCGACGTTGCAGTAAGGCTAAAAGGTCACGTCGCTATGATGGCAAACGACTCGTGTCCTAACCCTAGTAAATCTGCCTGTAGGCATTATTATGATAGACGTCATGTCACATCCTCATGAAGCCTGCAGCCAGTCTACAATGGCTAAGGAGTTAGGACCCGATCTGTCATGCGAGGACGACATCTCTAATTCTCACAAAAGGCCCGGCTACAATAGTGAACATGCTTGGCCGACCAGTGATTGCAGGAAAGTAGGGCCGTATGAAAATAAAGAAATCATCACCACCTTTGGAAAAATCTCCTGTTATTCATTAAGAAACCATGTTATACAAACAACAATATAAAAAAATACAATGAATACAAAGAATATAAATAAGGACGAGATGAGGGGCCCTCCCCATCAGCGAAATTAGCCAAGTCGGACCGGCGTTGGGTAGCCCTGCTCCTATGGTCAAAGAAGCCAGTGGGAAAGGGAGGGTCAAAGATGAAGGCAATCCGCCGGCACAGCCATACGTTATCCAAAAACCTTGCATGCAGAACCGGGCCTAATTCCTATAGACCGATTTGAGTTGTCAGCTCTTCTCCGAGTTTGACTTTTCCCTCCAGAGTAAAGCAAGATAACACTCAGCCACCAACAAGGCATCCTTAGACCTGCGCAGGGAATCCCTAGAACTCCATAACTCCACTAGGGCCTGAAAAAGTAGGAGCTCAAGGTCTAAGATAGATCCCGATACAACTCGACCTCAGAGGCGGAGGCATCCAACCAGCCCTACAGCTCCTCTACCACCCTCCAGTCAACCCTTGCTTGAGTTAGACGGTAGACCTCTCCCTGTATCATCTGGATCTGGGACGATAGTTGGTATAAGCAAGTCTTTAGGACCTGCGTTGCTTTGTCATCCTACAAACAAAACAAGGAAAAGACGCCGAGGTAAGCCATCATTGGTAAAATGTAAAAGTTCAATGCAACTCGCCCGGATATAGGGCTCTTTAGACACAGCAACTCTCAAAGGCGCCGATGAAGGAGAGGCCTTTGTCACTGCCATCTCCTCGACATCACCCGCTGGCCTGACCTCTACTGGACGGCTCATGCCGAACTCCTCTCCGGCCGACTTCCTAGGAGGGCAGGGGGCCACCCGCTCTGTCAAGGAAGTAGTGGGAACCTCCTGTGGGCCCCCTACGAGGATTCATGCCAGCTTTCCTGCAAACGCTCATGATGGGCCACCATCTTGGTTTCTGGATAGGCCTCCTAGTGAGTTTGGGCCATCTTTTCTATCAATCCAACCAACCCCTCCACTGTCGGTCCAAATGACAAGCCAAAAAAAAGGACAGGTAACACTCTGGCTAAAAGTGCCCCGGCATCGACTTCACTGGTGCTGGCATCCAAGGAAGTGGCGAGTGTTGGGACCCCAAATGACTCACCAAATGCCCCTCTTTTGCTCCTCCATAGGAAGACCCTCTGCAGCGGAGGATGAAGAAGAAGCCAAAGATGAGGAAGATAGTTGGTGAGACTAACTATCGGAGGGATCCCAAATAAATTGGGTCTCGACCTTCCTCTTAGACTAGCCTAGCATTGGAGCAGCGGCCTTGGCCCTCCTGATCGATGAAGGGGGGCCCCAATCGGCCCGTGTAAGTGCCTCGATGGATAGAAGGTGGTCCTTCTTGAACTTCTCTAGACTCGCCCTAATAAGCTCCATCAATGGCTAGACTAACTCCGCCCTTCGGCGCGAAGCCTTGCCAGTGAGGGTAGCCGGCATGTTATCCCATTTCCTGGATAAGGTCCAATCACCGAAAACCTTGACGAAGAAGAATCGGTCCTTTCAATTCTTGACAGAATTGGGAATGGCCTCACTAATGTGTAACTCATGAGGAAACAGTGAGATCCAATCCCCACCCTGGGAGAAGTTGAAGATTACCATCACTGCCGCCACAGTAAGTGCCCTCTCGTGGTGGTGAAGGAATATACACAAGAAGCACAGGTACCGGATGGCGTTCGGATGGAACCTCACAATTGGAACTCCAATGACCAAAAATACATTGAGTAGCTTGCACGGGACAGGAAGGCAAAGCCCACTTCACAAGTGAGCCTTATAAATAATAATGAACCCTCTTGAGGAGAGCAGGCCCTATCCTGCTCTCTCAGCACTAAATATAAAATGGATGTCAGAATATTGTACTGAACATACAAAGCCCATATTTCACCAGTGTCAAGGACGGAACGAATAGCGCCAACTTTGGGAGCCATGTAATTAGAGAGAAGTAAGTTACAGAGAAGTGAAAGAAGAGATGGGCCGAAGAGAACAAGAAGAGAGGTGAATCGGGATGTGAAACAGCCTTCCTTTTTATAATGGATGCTGCCTCAAATCCAAAAAGGCGCCTCAAAAAAGTGTGCCAATAGTGCCTACCATGTGTTAACACCGGATGGTGGGTAGACGCATCATATTGCCTAGTCTCATTAATGGAGATTGATTGCTGCTTCGGTGATGGACGCATGGCGAAGAATGACAGGTTGGAGTACAAAGCCACACAACTTCCCAAGCCACTGCACTCCACTTCTCAAGTAGGCCAAACCGGTGGCTAAGGGACATGATGAATTTATACTGGACTGGCTCTTTGCAGACCACTCCAGACCTCAACTGGATTGACTGGTGAAGATGGTTAGCTACTAGTCCGGCTTCAACCCAAGTGACTAGTCAGCAGCCACTTTGAATTTCAGTCCATGCGACCCAGTCCAGCCCCACAAGGATGTCAGCTTCTCAATCTAGTTCGGTGTCAAAATAAAGAGAGACAGAAAAGAAATATGACAGCAAAGACGGTGTGGATAGAAGAAATCACTAGTTCCGTTCATTAATCTCCCCGTACAAATTAGAAAACCTCCTGGGGCTAACGTACAACAAATAAAAAGAAGAGGGGGAGCACATGGGTGGTAGTTCAGTCACAAAGGCCCTACTGTGTCGAAATGAGCTCCCGGGTAGAAGAACAATACATCAAGACTAGAGCAAAAGCTTATCGTAAAGAAAGGCGGCCGCGCACAGGTTGCCAAAGGGTAAGGAAAGCCAGTCCTAGTTAGAGAAAGAGTCGAGCATGGCTTTAGACAGGTACAAAAAGGTTTTGGGCTGGCCCATTTCTGTCATTCTTAGCACTAGCCCCCCATGCTGGGGGTTTGAATTTTCACCCCCTGGTATATTCATGATAAGATGTGACATGCCGTGTCATCTTCCTTGTCAGTTCCTTCTCCAGGTGGTTTGATTCTCCTCTTTGTTGTTTCTAACGCAATTCATCTACACCCACGATTTTCTACAAATTTGCTAGGATGGAGGTTCCTTGCCGCTGGTTTCTTTTGTATTATAAATCGAGGACTCGCAGTGCTTCTTCGCATCACATTCCCCCTTGATCAGTGAGATGGTAATGGAGCCTGATGCCACTAAGAGGCTTGGGTTTCCAGTAGTAGACTCAGAGCGGTTAGCCCAGAAGGAATACGACCCACTGGCCTAGAGGACGGTCAATACCTTTGTTAACCGGAAGCAATCCTCTAGCCGACTGAATGTGGCCCGGACAGGCTATGACCCAAGCCAGATGGCCCACAATGCCGTTCCTACGCATGAGAAATTACATGCCTTAACCGATCAAAATCCTGAATGTCTCCCTGAATCACAATCTCCCTAAGAAAGAAAATTTCCAACTCAACGTATTTCTCACAATGGAAATCTCAACATTTGTTGTGTACAACATCTCTACAGGGAAAGAAGGAATCCATCCAACCGACCCCGATTGCCATAAATGGCACCAGCAACCTCCTCGCTAGCTAGCAAAATCTTCTCCAAGAAGCTAACAACCATCCTTGCCACCCAAACAAGGCTAAGAGGGTACCAGGGCTATCAAAGGCCCTCAAGACAGACTCCGGGGGCATGCTCTCTTGAATGTACACAACAGCCCTTACAAATATAATTAAGCAAGCCCTCAAGCACCGTATCTCTCTCTCTGTCTGCTAAGCCTCGAGAATTTCTCATAATTCTTGCCTCCACGGCGCTAGAGCCTCTTTCCACGAGCGCACCACCCTAAAGCCGCTATCCACGAGCGCACTACCACAAAGCCGCTCCACGACAAGCATAACCTCCTAGTCAAACTCACAAATCCCCTTTCCCTGCATTGTTTTCCATACATTCTGTCATTACATCTTTTACCTCATAAGAAAAACTATTAACTTGTATGTCGGAGGATATACTAGGGTGTGAGTCCCATCAATTCTTTGGCCTCTTGTTTTTTGAGTTGTGGTGTGTAGGATCTAAGACAATGGCTATGAAGATCGGGGCCTGCTTCAACTCGATCCAAAGACCTAGCAGCACCCGAATCTGTCAACAACTCGGATCCAAGACGCATCAATTTGAATGCGTACGAATATGTGTGTGTGTCTGTGTGTGTGTTGTGTGTGTGTATCCTTCTTAATAAATCAAAATACCATCATCAAAATAAGACATCCTAAAAAATTTATAAGTAGGGATGAAAAGAATCTATGTCACATTCTTAACTTAAATAGGTAATGATTGAATACTTAATTAATTTAAATAATAATTCATAAATAATCAAAATTTTAGATATTTTTAAAGTTGAGTCAAATACACTAAACCCTAAAACCGAATAACAAAAATAACCATAATATTTAGCAAAATATAGGATCCAACAAACTAATCATATATGATCTCACAATTAAAATATATTAACCAACCCATATCTTAAATATTCATGAGGAAAAGCGTCAATAAAATTCAAACCATCATAATATAATCACTATGCAAATCCAATTGATATTATAATTACAAATATAAACAAATTGTAATAATCAAATTATACATTAATACTCAAATATAATCTCAAATATATATCCTAGTATAAAATATAAATATATGAACTCTTTAAATCCCTTCTATCCAAATCCTACATTTATTAAATATCTTATAATTTGAAAGAGTTAAAAAATAAGATAAAATTATGAGCCTATAATTCAACAAATATATATATAATAACAAAATATATCCAAAAAAAGTGAAATGATGGAATAAAAAATAAACACCTTATAAATCCAATCCATCAAATGTTTAATGTATTGAATGTCCAATAACAGATGTCCAAATTTAATTTCATAAGTAAAATTTATAATATGTATACGAATACTAAATAATATCAAACTATATGAAATCAGTTAATATTAAATACCAAATGATTCCAAAGACTCAAAATCTAGCATCAGATAGTTCCAACGAATGTGTCAAAATATACAATTCTGAAATGTTAAATTATATTAAATTTTAAATACAATGCAGGAAAAATTTTTAAAAATTCAAGACATGCAAAATTTGAGATCCAATGACTAAAATACCAATTATGATAAAGAGTTTTACATACTCATGATAACCTTAAATTAAGACATTATTATTAGACTCGACAGGATGTTTACAAATTTTTTCATATAGACGGGATTAAATATAATTTTTTGGTTACCCGTTGATAATAGATGTAATCTTATGTTGCTTAATATATTAGGTCGTTTGAACATATTATTTTCATTTAGTTTCTCACAATTGTTTATAATAAAATATCAAACGGTGAACTATACAACAGTCATAAAATTTTTTCTGTTAGTAAAAACAATACCATTAAAAACTTTTAATCATATAAAAAGAACAAACTCATATAGAGACAAAATAAATTTTGATTTGAAATACTTATATGAAATACCATATTAAGGTCAAATACACAAGTTTTATGACTATTTTCTACAAATATATCTATATACATTATATCAAAATGTTCACGTAATCTGTGTAAAATAAAAATTTCTTCAAATATTTAGTAAAACCAAATAAAATTTAAAAACAGTTGGTAAACTTATATACATATAATAATATGCAAAGTGGGAAGGTCGAAGATAGTATGCATGTACAATTAAAAAGATAAATATATAAAGTCAAATGATTCTGAAATAGATTAAAAAGTGGGTTCTGAAATATCTACCTTAAACCTCTAATCTAACAGATATGACTTCTAAATGCTCTAAAATCTTCTTCCTCATCTTCCTCTCTCCTCTTCTTCTTCTTCTTTTGCTCTACTCTTTCTCCCTCTTTTCTTTCTTTCTTATAAAATGATAGAATAGTATGTATGCGTACTTTTATAACACAACTAATATATGAATGTTAAATAGGCATACATTAGGTGCCACCAATCTATTTTATCTACACATGAGCGTAACATTAAATATCATGTCCCAAAATTCGATCCCAACATTAATAATTAAAGACATAAATACATTAACAATTAACAATACAATTATCTATAGATGTAAACTTTATATTGATATATAGACAGACTAAAATAAAATATTATAACCTAGCCATAAGATCCGAAATGCACGTCATTAGGTGGGTAGAACACCGACCATAATAAGACATCAGACTATATATAAGGAGGCATGTATAATCCAAAATAAAATCAGAAAAACCGAACAAATCATAATAGAAAGCTAACATTATTATCATAACCTAAAAGCCATCATCTGAATATCATAAATATTCTAAATTACTATTCGGAAACTAAATACAACAACATTCTTTTAAAACCTAATCTAATATCTCCAATCAGCACCCCAACCATATCCATACATCCTCTGCAAGTGCCTTAGTCGCTAATTTGAAGAGATTAATGAAAAATAGAAACAAAAGTGAGCTAAAAATCAGTAAGGTATATAAATTTGTATAATTTAACATACAATCTTGGCTAAAGCATGTCAAAATGATTAATGAATCAAATTCAGTGGAATATTATGAATTTTTATGATAAATATATAAAACTTATCAAATTTTCTTTTTATATTCTCATTCAAATATGTCATAAAATTCATACTTAATTATACAAATTCTTAGGGATTAAGGGCCAGTAATACCATACCAACTAAATGAGTAAATAATTAAAATTTAGATTATATTTATTTTTATATAATTAAGTATCTTATACTACTATTCAAGACTCATAAGTGGGTCGTTGTACATATAATCCTATAGACGGGATTAAACGCTTCTTTTATCCACGAATGATAAGTTTGAACCTCGATTTACCATTATAATATATTAAATTATACCATAATATACCACCCGCTAAACTTATTACAATGATCCGATATTTAAAAGTATAAAAACTCAATTCTTCATAATCATTATATTTTCTCATTTTAGAGAAACTATTCTCAATTCTTTAACCTATTCAAGAGTTTTTCTTTAATTTTTTATCATGTGTTGAAACTTGAACATATTTGATTTGAAATATGTAATATCACGTTATTAGTTTTCAAATAAAATTACAGAAATATCAACATTATTGTGGGAATTCAGCATTTCGTTTCAAATATCATGCATGCAGGAGAACATTTATGAGATTATTAAACATACAAGATATTGTGTCGGGCCCATTTTTCTAATCGAAATTCGGTATAGTTTTGACTAAAAACATTCGTCAAACTGATACAAACCTGTACAGATCCCTGTACAACAAACATATATATTCATAACACACAAGATCGAAATATCACATTATATTTGTGGCCCTAACGTCGCATCTTTGGACATAACGTCGAGCAGAGAAATGAGACTAGATACCATATACAAATCATAATTACCTGCGAAAGCCTATACATCCATCAAAATATAGCTAAAACTAAACAATTGGCACAACAACAATATACAGGCACATCTCCATCTCACAACATACAAAATTTACTCTTTAGGTTATAAAATTATAAAATCTAAGTTTACAAGTCATCTTCCAAGGTCAGCAGCCTAACCAACTTCTAATCTTCTACCCCTTTTTATCAGGTCTAAGCTCATACTCATTTGAAGGTAAGAAAGTAGTAAGGATGAGATAAATATTCAGTAAGTACAATATAATCAATGACAATAAACAATATACACAAAATAAAGTTGATGAATGATATAAGAGTATAATGAAGATGCATAAATATAAAATATTAACAAATATACTTTTCGAAATACATTTATCTTTTCCAATTTACTTTTATTCCTTTAGATTTTAAAACATGTAAAATTTTTTTTGCGTACTAGGGTCAGTAAGTCTTATAGCAAACGGTGTAGTCAAATCGAGGAAACGATCATGTTACTCCATATGATCTAACATACTAACCACGGACCTCAAACTTTAACGTCTCCTAGCGGACGGCATACCTATAATCCCGGATATAATGGGCTTATAGTCCTTATTCTTATACCACCATGTCCCCCATGGCACAAAGGACATTCCTCAATTTTTCACAGTAATATCCTAAGAAATGCCAAGAAATACTACCTCTGATATAAAAAATCATTGGTCCTATTACACGATTTCTTTTTATATTTAATACTGGAGACTCTATACAAATGTTCATACTACTTTTTCTTTGAATTTCTCATACAGGAGAAAGTTTCAAATAATCAGATAACAAATAATAAATTATAGAGTTCTCATTTCCTTGATACAAATTTATAATTTCATATCCTTATGATTATGAATACAAATTTTATATTTTGATAGATACAAATATTTCTTTTTCATATTTTTGTGAGCTTAATTCTTCATATGCCTTTAAATACAAGCACAAATTATCTTCAAACTTAGAACAATTAAGAAATTCTTACCATAATGAGCCAAATATAATTTTAGAACTTTCGGATAATAAATACCTTTATAATTACATATAATAAAATTTTCGGAGCGTATACAAGATAGCATATTTATGGTACATGTACTTAAGCATCACTTTTCACATCCAACAATCTTTTCGGAATACGTATAATTAACATATATAAAACATATATAAACAAATATCAAATAAATGGAATATCCACGTCCATAAAGTTAGGGTTATAAATTTCTAAAGTCAAATCATATATAAATTATAATTAATTCAGGTTAAATCAAAGAGAGCGCGAGTTAGGAATTTCGACGAGCATAATCCTGTATAAAATTATTAAATCGGATATCCAATTGATAAACTAACATATTCAAAACATGGATAAAAATTTCCTAAGTCAATTTATGCGAAAATTTTAAAATAAATGGTAAAATCATTTGGGGCACGGGATTAGGGTTTCACATTAAAAAACGATCAAAACTAAGAAATCAGATATAAAATCAATATATATGCATGCTCAAATTATGGGTGTAATATCCCAAATTTTTATTCGGATAATTTAATATTAATTATAATTTTGAATAATTTGGACTTGTCAAAAATTTATTAAATATTAAAAAATTTGGAAAGATATTTAGATCAGTCAGGCTAGCGCCTGATGTGTGCCTGTGTTATAACTCGAATATCGGTTTGGATTTTAGAATAAAAAAATTAAAATAATAAATAATATATATATAATTATTATAAGGATAATAATAATAGCATATTAAAATAATAATATAAAAAAACAAAAAAAAGAAAAAAAAAAGAAGAAGAAGATAAGATCGGGGAGAGAGAGGAAGGCGAGGGTTTTCGGGTGGCGGAGGAGGAGAAGAGGAAAGAAGAAGGAAGAAAGGCGGCCAGCAACTGCAACGGCAAAGTGCAGCGAGGTCAGCACAGTGAGGATGGTTGTCGGAGGTGGCCATGGGAGGAGTGGTTGTGGTCGTGGGAGAAATGGCAGTGGCGCACGGTTGAGGGCTGCACAAGAGAGAGAAGGCACACGGTGAGAGGGGTGGCTAAGCTACAGAGTCGGCGCCGGCACCAGCAGGGTGACGTTGGGAAGGCCGGTGCTGGCCACTCAGGCAGCAACAACAACGGTAGCCATGCGGAGGAGATTACGTGCAGAGAGGGAAAACGTAGGCAGAGGCGCGAGCTTCATGCGGCAATGACAAGTGTTGCGTGATTTGGGCACTTCGGGGCATCATTTCTTCAGATCTACAAAGTATGAGGTCCAGGCAAGTATCTATAACCCCTATTTTTTGTCTGATTTAATTTCTAATATATTTTGGATACTGTATGAATTTTTACTACCAAGCATGAATTTTTATACACCCATTTTATTTATTCTTGACATATATGTAAAGTTTATTGGATTATTTTGGGGGCTTTGAATATAGATTTTATGATTTTAGAAATTTATTATTTTTCTGAAAACTCAAAAAATTTAGTAGACTCGGTGTATATTTATATCAGTATGTGTAACAAAAATATACACAAAACTTACTTTGGCCGTGCATTTTCACATGTACAAGTCAAATTGTGGTCACTACACTTGGATTTGGAATATTGGATTTTGGCCAGCTCCCGACAGGGATTCTATTTTTTCAATTGGAAATCCCTTTCCGCCGGTAAGAAAGGTTTGGAGTAGTGACTCTTCCAATTTGGATAATTTGACTTAACTTTAGAATATATTCGGATATCCTAATACATTTAACAAACTTGAGGAATGCACCCAAAATTGCGGGTGACAAAACACAGTGAGCAACATTATCTATGGGTACAGAATACATGGATTTTGTCCTAAGGTTACCGGAATTATATGTAACCCTTCCTCAAGCAAGTCTTTAAATAATTAGACCCAAATTTGGTATATAATTTGTATTTCTGTATTGATTTATATTGGATTTTGATTTGGACTTGGATTTTGAACTTAGATTTAAGATTCGCTGATTTTGCCTTCAGTTAGGCCTTGGTATATCTTATACAACGATTTTAATTATATATTTTGATTCGGACATTTGGAATATGTGTCGCAATACTATTTTGACTTCTACGTACGTTATTGGATCATCCGACTATCGGATTCTACCCCAAATCACAAGCTGATCGGGCCTTGGATTAAAACTTGGACTTGGACTCAGATTAGACATCAACTTTTAAAATTGGCTAGAATCACCTCTGTTTTGTTTTTATATAATATTAATGTATATATACATTCCGATGATGACTTTTTTCAAAATTTGGACATTTGTTTTGAATTTGGATATTTGCTTCGAGACGAGATTACCATTAAATTTTTAGAATTTGGATCTTAGATTTTTATTATATTTATTTTATTGATGATTTAGATTTATTCTGTAATTTGACTGGATTTTCATCTATTTGACCTTTCATCTGATTCATTGGACTCATTTTGTCTAAATATGATACTTGTTGGGCATTTGGCTCACGTTTTCTATTTTGACCTTTTAGAGTAAAAGGTTTGGATGCACTGTAGGACTTAGGACGTAATTCGTCAGCTATTTATCCAATTTGGTGAGTTTTAATTTGTTATGGTTTAAGTTAGAAATTGATATGATTGTATTATAAAAATTGACCGGGTATATACCCATTGTTATATTTTGGAATCTGCTGGGATATTTTATTATGTTTGATTCATAATTTTGGTTGAAATTATTACCTCCCTTACGATGACTGTGGAGCATGTCGCATTATTTCTATTCGGACGGTTGTCCAGTGAGGTCTTGTATGAATTTTAATTTATGTTGGATCATATTTATTTAGTTTGTCACATCCAAATTTTGTGACTTAGGATTATTTATTTAAATTATTTAGAATTTTAAATTTTAGGAAATATAATTAATTATTTAAATTAACCAATTCGGTCCAAATTCGTGACAGAAGTGGTATTAGAGAAAAGTCGTAAGGAGAGGTACTTTAGGTTATTTTGGATAAATAATTTGTTAAATATTTGGGTATGATAAGTATTGCCTTTGGTTGATAATAGAAAACTTGAGTTGTCGAGTTGTAGAGGTTTTGGGTTTGGATTGGAAGGCTGATTATCTGATCATGATGAGTCGCACGAGCGACCTAATGTATAGTTTGTTATAACGGTTGAATTAGAATTTTATTGGGTTTCTGCATATATATGAAGGTTTTGTTAGAATTTGCAATTTTGGAAGAGAATTTGCATCCTTGAGTGGTGCCGATCTAAAATCTCATGAAATAAAAGGAGACTTTGGTCGGCAGAGCGTAGATGATAAAATTGGTCGGTTTGAAATCTCACGGAGTAGAAGGAGATTTTTGACCGACAGAAAGGTAAGCGGTGGAATTGAAGGTGAATGAAGACGTGTCAAGATTGGATGCCACAGTTAAAGATGAAGAAGTTCAAGTTAAGTCAACTTATTTCTCTTCGCAAAAGAAACTATGGAGTTTTGATGGACAACCTCTGCCAGAAGATGGGACAATGATGTGCCAATCTGATTGTGTTGGCAGTGAAGATATTGATCGTGTAGAGATTTGAAGTTATGATTGGGATGAGAGGAGGACCCAGGGATTGCCGATTCCCACTTATTGCTGTAATCCGGTGGATCATCGTCTCTGTAATATCTCATCATTGAAGAGTCGATTGAAGAAGAGCTCGAGGTTCAGTCTCCTAAAACAATGCTCTGGAAGATGTTGAAGAATTTGAAAAATTTATTAAAATATGATAATAGCTGTGGAACTCAAGATTCAATTTGGAAGCAGTCAGTGTCTGAAGCTAAATCAGGCCCTATTGACCTAGCAGGAGTAGTTTTGGGAGACGCGTTTTCAAAAAAAAAAAGTAGTCAGAGCTCGACGGATGGTCATACTTATCCTCCAGAGGACACGTTAAAGGAAAGTCAGATGAAGCAAAGTTGTTTTCCCCCAAAGTTCGAGTTTGCAAGGTCTGCTTACAAGTTTAGCAGGAAGAAGTTCGCGATGTGAGTTTGCTTCATCAGAAGTGGAAATTGCTTCAAATTGCGGCAAAAAAAGCCATTTGCCAAAGGATCATTCAAATCCCAGGCATATGGATTCTAGACATCTAGATAGGAGTCAGACGATTCCCATAGAGCATTTTGCATATGCAGTTTGTGAAATTAGAGCCGGATCCTCAATCGTGGAAGACTATTTCAGCAAGTCTGTTCCGTTATGCATTCAGGATAAGAGTCTTCGGAGTTCCAAAGAAGAATTAGTAAAAAAAGCTTAAAGGTTGATTTTCGGCATTGCAAGCATGTCATCTATTGAGAAATGGATGTTGAGTTCGTCTGGCAATATATGGTCACATCTGGGAGTTATGTTGTGACTATTGAAGATATTTTGATTATCTGCGAGTTTGAAGATATGCTTTTTGAGGATTCAACTGGATTGCTCCTGGATCAAGAGATCAAATTTATTTTCAATGTTGTGCTTGGATCTGCATCTATTTCGAAGGCTCTGTATGGGATAGTCTTGCCTGAACTGACGAAATTGAGGCATCAATTGCAGAATCTATTTGAGAAAGGTTTCATTCAGCCAAATGTCTAGACGTGGAGTGCTTCAATATTCTCTTATGAATAAAGTTGGATCGATGGGTTTATATTTTGATTATTTGGGAATTGGATATGTATCAACTCTCAAAGATTAAGGATTTGTTTGATCCATTTGAAGAAATTTGGATCTTCTCTAAGGTCGAGCTATGTTCGAGTTATTATTGGTTGAAGATTAAGTGGGAGGATGTGCATAGGACCACTTTCAAGTCAAAGTGTGGCCATTGCGAAATCCTGATATTATTTTTGGGTAGTCCAATATTTTATCATCTTTTATGGATATTATCAATTGGATTTCTGATCGTAGTTGGATCAGTTGTGATGATTTTATATGTAGTGGACTTATTAATAATGTTCTAATTTATTTGAAGGATTTTGAAAAGTATGAGACCCGATGGGGAAGTCTGCTACACATTGTGAGAAGGCGTCATCTTGGGTCATACGTTTCTTATGGTAACATTTAAAAATTCAAAGAAGATGGAAGCAGTGGTAAATTTAAAAAGACCGGCTAAGGTCTTGGGAGTGCAGAGTTTCTTAGATTTGGTTAGTTAAGATCGGAGACTCATTGAATATTTCTCGAGAATTGCAATGCCGTTGGCACTTTTGGAATAGAGGCAATCGGTAATTAATTAAAGTGATGCTGGTAAGAAAAATTTCAGAAATTGAAGAATAGAGTATTATCGGCGTCAAATTTGTCGATCCCTGATGGATCAGAATGATTGGTAGTGCTCAGTGATGCTTCTACAAAAAATTTAAATATGTTTGGATTATGCGTATCGGGTGCCTTATCTAAGACAAGTTTGGGATATGGTGCAGTCTGCGAGATTCTTTGCGTGAAGATGCTGTGGCGAGGATGCCAGAATGAAGATTGAGCCAGAGAGATTTTCCCCTCTTTGTTGTCAAGATGGGATTCTAAGTGAAACTTCTATTTATGGGAGAAGTTTTTATAAAGATTAGAGATGAAGTCTGTTTTTGGACGAGCCATCATGAAGTTGGACATGATTAAGCCAGTACCTCAAGCCTATGATGTAAAGTGTTTTCTCCATTGCACGTTCTAGAGGAAGTATACTATCTAGAATTCTTCCATTATAGTCTTAGTTGATTGGATGAAAGCTCGAAAGCAAATGAGGTTATCAGTAGTTATGGTTGAGTTAGAGTGATTAAAATTTGATGGGAACGTCGAAGACTCTCACCTTGTGGAGTGAAGAGAGAGTTTGATATAGTTTGATCACAAGCCGCAACAAGATATGTCTCGTGCCTAAATGATGATATGAGTAGAAGCCTTTAAGATTTTGTTTCAAGTCTGCCCCAAACAGTAAAGGATTTGGTGGCCATTGGACGAGAATAAGCTAGTAGATGATGGATGAACTAATAAAGTCGATTTATCACCTGTGTATTAGGAAAGTCATTCCCAAGACTGGTTGTTGGCATATTGTTGAGGTGTGGAGATCGCAACGTATTTCTATTTCAAGGATTTTGATTTAATTTTAGGTTGATGATCGATTAGAGTGATGTAGTGGAAGCATGTGAACTCAAGGCTATCGATCACAAGATTTGATTGGATGTTTGAAGTAGGAGATCAGTTTGGCAAACAAATTGGAAACTCAAGAAGAGTGGTCAAATATTTCTGGAAGCATTTTGAAGAGAAGAATTTCGAGTTTTGAAGTCGAATGATAGTCTGAAGTAAAGGTTCATTAGGATATTCAAAATCTTTAGCAGACTAGAGAAGTGGCCTTCAGATTAGCCTTATTTCTAAATTTGATAGTTGGATATGATATATTTTATGTGAATGATCCTTCGAATGCGATTCGATTGGAGTCATTTTGATCAACGAAAAGTATTTTAGGTTTAAGTTGTTCCAATTTTGGGATAGGAAAGATTTAGTGCAGAAGGATAAGAGATTTCTATTGGCCATTAGGCTTTTGATAAATCTTTCAGTTGAAGAAGCGTTAAGAGATCTCGATGATGAATTGGGAAGAATATCCTCATTGTTGGATAATTGAGATTAAGATCAAGAGGTATAAATTTTGAGGCCGAAATTTTTGTAAGAATGGGAGAATGTAATATTTTAAATTTTTGTTCGGATTAATTTAATATTAATTATAATTTTGGATAATTTAGACAAGTCAAAAATTTATTAAATATTAAAAATTTAGAAGAATATTTGGATCAGTTGGGTTGGCGCCCGAGGGGCGCCCATACTATTACCCAAATATCGGTTTGGATTTTGGAATAAAAGAAAATTTAAAATAATAAATAAATTATATAATAATAATAATATATTAAAATAATAATATAAAAAAAGAAAAGAAAACAAAAAAAAGAAGAAGAGAAGAAGAAGATAAGATCAGGGGAAAGAGAGGAGGGCGAGGGATTTCGGGTGGCGGAGGAGGAGAAGAGAGAAGAAGGAGAAGGGAGAGAGGCGGTTGGCAACTGCGACGGCGAAGTGCGGCGAGGTCGACGTGGTAAGGGTGGTTGTTAGCGGTGGCCGTGGGAGAAGCGGCTGTGGCGTGCAATTGGGAGGTGCGTAAGAGAGAGAACTGTGCACGGTGAGAGGGGTGGTTGAGCTGCGGCACAAGCACGACACGGTGACACCGGGAAGGCCGGTGCTGACCACTCAAGCGGTAGCAGCAACGGCAGTAGTGCGAAGGAGGTTGCCGCAGAGAGGGAAAACGCAAGCAGAGGTGCGGGCTTCGCGCAGTAGTGAGGAGCGTCGTGTGATTCGGGGTTTTCGGGGCATCCTTTCTTCAGATCTGCAAAGTATGAGGTCCAAATAAGTATCTGTAACCCCTATTTTTAGTCTGATTTAATATTGATATATTTTGGATATAGTATGAATTTTTTCTAACATGAATGAATTTTTATATACCCATTTTATTTATTTTGGACATACATGTGTAGTTCGGTGGATTATTTTGGGGGCTTTGAATATGAATTTTATGATTTTAGAAATTTATTATTTTTCTGAAAGCCCAAAAAATTTATTGAACTTGGTGTATATTTATATCAGTATGTGTAACAAAAATTTACATGAAACTTGTATTGGCCGTACATTTTCACATGCACGAGTCGGGTTATGGTCACTACACTTGAATTTGGATTATTGGATTCTGGCTAGCTCCCGACGGGGAGACTATTTTATTAATTGGAAATCCCTTTTTGCCGGCAGGAAAGGTTTGGAGTAGTGACCCTTTCCATTTTGATAATTTGACTTGACCTTAGTATATATTCAGATATTCTAATATATCTGACAAGTTTGAGGAATGCACCCAAAGTCACAAATAATAAAACATAGTGAGTAACCTTATCTATTGGTACAGAATACATGGATTTTAGCCTAAGGTTATTAGGATTATGTGTAGCCCTTTCTCAAACTAGTATTTAAATAATTAAAACCCGAATTTGATGCATAATTTATATTTCTACATTGATTTAAGTTGGATTTTGACTTGGACTTAGATTTTAGATTTGGATTTGATATTCGTTGATTTTGCCGTTAGTTAGGCATTGGTTATTCTCGTACAACAATTTTAATTATATGTCTTGATTCAAACATTTGGAATATCTGTCGCGATACTGTTTTGACTTCTGCGCACACTATTAGGTCATCCCACTATCGAATTCTGCCCTAAATCACAAGTTGATTGGGTATTGGATTTGGACTTTGACTTGGACTCGAATTGAATATTGGCTTTTGAAATTGGTCGGATCCACCTCTATTTTGTTTATATATATATTAACATATATATATATATATATATACGCCCCGATGAGAACTTTTTTAAAATTTGGACATTTATTTTGGATTTGGATATTTATTTTGAGTACGAAACTACCATTAAATTTTTGGACTTTGGATCTTAGATTTTTATTAGATTTATTTTATCAACGATTTAGATTTATTCTATAATTTGATTGAATTTTCATCCATTTAACCTGCCATCTGATTCATTGGACTTATTTTGTCTAAATATGATACTTGTTGGGTATTTGGCTCACATTTTTTATTTTGACGATTCAAAATAGAAGGTTCGAATGTACTGCAGGAGTTAGGATGTGATCCATCAGCTATTCATCTGATTTGGTGAGTTTTAACTTATTATGGTTAAAATTAAAAATTGATATGATTGTATTATAAACATTGGCCGGGTATAGGCCTATTGTTATTTTTTGGAATCTATTGGGATATTTTATTATATTTCATTCATGATTTTAGTTGGAATTGTTACCTCCCTTACGATAATTGTGGAGCAAGTCGTATTATTTCTATTCGAACGGTTGTCCAGTGAGGTCTGATGTAGATTTTAATTTGTGTCGGGTCCTATTTATTTGGTTTGTCATACCCGAATTTTGAGATTTAGGATTATTTGTTTAAAATTATTTAGGATTTTAAATTTTAAAAAATATAATTAATTATTTAAATTGACTTGTTTGGTCCAAATTCGTGACAATAGGTAATATAAAATATAAATTTAATCGGGTATCGAAACGATAATACTAAAAAAAGTAATAAAAGTGTAAAGAAACGAAAGATGAGGGTATGAGTACATTTATCTCGACTCGATCTATTATTTTTTTAACTAACTCCAAATCGGATCTGAACCCGTGAGCCTCAATCTTTCCTCTCTCTCTTCTCCCTCTCTCTCTTCTCTTTTTTTTTCTTTCTTCCCGAAACCCTCCTGATACCCATTTTTATTTTATTTTTCTTTCTTTTTTTATTTTTTTCTTTTACTAATATATATATATTTTTTCTATTTGTACTTTTATTTTTTCTAAAATCTAAATTAGTACTTAAAAAATAATATGAAAACGCTGTGGACGCCACTCTACATTTCTGATCATTCTTCAAAATCTCATAATATTTAATTAATTTTTATTATACTTATATTATCCAAAAAAATTAATAAATAATTCTAATTAAATTAAATAAAAATTTAAAATATTACATATATATTCAATGATTATAAGCATGTAAGAATATTATATATGAAATCCATATTATATTTAGTATTAATCTAATTTATCAACACACACATAAATATATTTGTAAAATAATGGCTTGTCAAACCAATGTATATAAATTAAGGACATGATTTTCACAAAAATAGAAAAAAGTGAGAGTGACCGTTCATGCATGTGAAGTTTAAATAATTTAACTATAAAAATATATCATATATGAGTATTTAAAATAATAAATATCTAAAAAAATGAAAGAAATCAGTAACAAATAAAGGTTTAAAAATATACTTACCTAAAGTTTAAATTACTAAAACCTTGCTTGAATTTACTTGAATTTGGCTTCTCGAACTTCCTCTATCTTGCTCTTTCTTCTCTTTCTCCCTCATCTCTCAAATCTGGCAAAAAAATGATCGAAATTTAGCCAAACATGATATATATATAGCAGAGCTACGCTCAAAGGCGCGTCAAGTGCGCGTCAAGTGCTATGGCCAAACATGGTGGTGCACAAGTGCTGCCTTAGGTGTGCATCAAGCACCAGCATTGTGACAATCCGAACCCTCAACATCAAACACGGTTCGGACTGCTCACGTAGAAAATCTCAATAGTTAAAATCATTCATCATCTAACATAATTGCAATATTATTCAATTAAACAGTTACTAATTCATGAATATATCAGGTAAATATTCTAAAATAAAAGCTACTAAAAATCATAAGTCACAGCACGAAAGAAATTATCCAACTTCTGTCAATAATATAACAGTGCTAACTCCTATTGAAAGATAACAGTTAGCCTCCAAATCCACTCTGCCTAAAAGTCCTGTACCAGAAGTATGATCCCTCAGTCCACTCTATGCAATCAATTCAATCTCGAGCAAACAAAACGCAAAGGTGAGCTAGACGTCCTACAAGTGATAATATTCAAAAACACATAATAAATAATAAATATCTCTGATATCAAGATATAAATGCTACAACTATAATAAAAAAAAAAAATCAAACTATATTCGAGAAGTAACAACCCCTCATAATCACAACTCAAAGCAAAAGCAAGATAGGTTACTCCAAACCCTTATATGGAAAAGATAACCAGATTTACCAATAACAGGCGAAAACCCCCTCGAATTCGACATCAAGTAATAATGAGGGATTCCTTGGTCCGAATATCAGCGTGAATGACATGAACATCAAACGATAATAAATAATGAGTGATTCCTTGGTCCGAATATCAGCGTGAATGACCTGAACATCAAACGATAATAAATAATATGGATTTTATTGAATTCGAATATCATAGAATCCGACATGTGGATCCTACCGAACACAACTCATAGATTCCACTGATCAGACTATCATAGAATCCGACAAATAGATTCTACCGAATATAACTCCTGAATTTCACTGAATCCCAAACTTATGAGGTATCAATAATAACAAGATATCATAAGGAAACTCCTAAATCTTATTCCGCCACTGTTAACCAAAGGCTACGTATATCCCCCGACAGTTGGGGTAATTACACGGAATAACAAGACCCATGCAGCATTTTGAATAACAATGTAACGCGTTGGTGTTTCATGCTTGGGTTAATTAGACCATTGATCATTAATTAAGATAATAAAATTACAAATGATATATTTCAAGGTAGATATTTGGTCTATGTGTCTAATGGGATCTGATGTTCATGGAATATCATAATTAGGCCAGATCTAGTTATTTGGTAGCCGTTGAGATTTAGGGTTATGGATTAAGTTTTAGACCAATTTGCTTATAATTAGGTAAGATCCAATTAAAGATGATTAAACTATAAAATTTAACCGAAGAAAATAAATTACGATTACTTTGGATATGGGCCAACGGCACGACTGACTGGAGTTTTTCATGGAAGAGAATTATTTGGTATAAATAAGAGTCTAATTATTTTGAAAATTATTCTAAGTGAGGCCCTATATTGCATGTATGTTTCGAAGATTATTTTGGGGTCGCTAAAGGTAGGATAATTATAACATAGTTGGTGAAATTTCCACCAGAGATCGGCTGTTTTGGAGCCCACGAGGAGGCTTATGACATTTTTGGCAACTAATAATATTGAGGCTCCATAATGAGAAACTCCAAACTTAGAAACTTCCTCAAGGATTCAGCGAAATGGGAGTCAGATTTTAGTGCTCGATTATTCAAAAATCTAACAAACAATTAGAGGGAAAATGGTGAAACTCCCACCCAATTATATGAAAGACATTATAAGATTTGAGGAGGGGAGTTCAGCCGTCAGAAGAAAAAAAAGGAGGAAGAAGAGAAGAAGAAGAAGAGGAAAATTAATGCAAGTAACTCTATACTTTCTCATGTGATTAAATTGTAGTCCTTCTTGCTAATCCTTCATTGAATTTAAAATCATGGAGCCTGGTTAATGTTTTGGAAAAACAGAGCATGGGCAGTGTGCATAAATCCAATTCTAGATGCTCCAATATCAGCTAATTGTGTGATAATTTGAGTTAATCGCGTTAGAAAATAATTGTTTTATGTATTGGATGAGGAAAGTGCGAACCTTTGACCAATTAGACAAGGTAGGATAAGAACACGAAAAACAGAGAGTTTAGAATATAATGAACAGTACCGAAACAATCAATTTTTTAAAACTACTTCAGGACAAATCTTTTAGTATATTTTCGTCCGTAAATCTACTTTTTTTTTTTTGGGTAAGTAAATCCGTAAATCTACGGTTTTAAATGTTTGATGATTAAAGTCTAATTTTTCATTGTTCAATGGAAATTTGAGAATCCATGGACGTGACGTTTGATCACCGTTTGAGCAACGGTGAGCAATGGAATGGTGAGGAAAATTACGGTCTTTGACAGCAGATTTACACGGCTACTTTGTAATCTATCGTTCATATAATAAATTGATATAAATATGTCATCAAAGCTGCCTTCTAAAATATATGATGTCCCAATGGAGAAATTCTTAATTTTCACAGGCGGAAGATGAGCTCATCACGCGCGAGGAAGAAGCCCTATTTGCTTGGTTGGTTACATTAAATATTGTTGGACCCTGTAGCGTAAAGAACACCTTGCTTTGTTAGCGTAGAAACTTTACATTTCTGTTTTGCGTAATTATTATATCATGTATATTATCTGTTGAAATTTCAATAATTGAACCATTGATTATTGTTTTGTGCTAGGTTATGTGACAGATTTAGTGGATTACTCCTCTAAAAAATTTTAGGAATATTATACTAAGTGATGTAACCTTAGATTCTTGATATAGGTTGAGTCATTTGATTATGTTTAAACAGGAGAATATATGTATATAAAAAATATTTGTTAATATATGAATAATGTCAGGTGAGATTAGTTAGTGGACTTTAGTAGACCCTAGTAGTGACCAAATGAGGAGTACCATGGATTTTTGATTGATTAATTTATTCTTTCTTCTTAGTCGGTTTCTTTGCACTACTCTTAATTATATATGTATGCTTTCATGATATTTATATTATAAAAATAAGATTATATAAAAATATTATAATATTAAAAAATATAAAACCTATAATTTTAATATAGTTTATAATTATATAACATCTTTTCCATATCTTAGAGATTATGATGTTATATTTTTTCGTAGTGAAATGGTTATAGCTTTGTGGCCAATGCATCATATGATATCCAAAATATCATAATGAGGGCATTTCAGGTGGTATATGTCACGCTACAAGTATGGTCTATAGGAGAATTATAGCAGTAGTTACATATTATAAATATTTGAAATTTCATGGTATTTTTTTAATCAACAGGGGTATAAATATGTTAACTTTTGGTTCAGTTTGGTAGAATACTTTCTTATCCCATTCTTTTAAACCTTGTGTCGAGTTATTTCATTGAATGATTGTGATTCTTATTTCATCATTGTCCTATATTATTATTATTCCATAGTTAAGTAAAAAAAAAACACACAAAGATTCTACTATATCCAAATAAATAAAAGTTCATAAGATTTAAAGATAATCTACACATTTTCAATACCTGAATTAATTTTAATAGTTGTGGTCATTTTGTTTGATGTGAGATATTTATAATTTCGTGACCATTATATAACATGGTATCTAGGATATCATTAGTCAAAGACATCACAAGGTATGTGGGATGCTACAAATAAGACGAATAAGACCTCTCAGAAGACTGTAGAGGTAGCTATATATTATGATTGTTGGAAATCTCATAGTACTTACCAAGTTATTGAGAGTGTAAATACGTAGTTTTTAACTTATAATGGTAGAATAATATCCATAAGATTTATTATTATCTCACATGATCCTGACCTTATATTCCGTTGGATTTCTTAAAAATCTATGGGAAGACATTAGTATTTAGGATACTTTTAGACCTTGTAGTATATTTATTAAAATTTATTAAAATTTGGTAGATATTCTTCAAGATATCAAAATTATCCTTTGAGTTTATATTGATGATGTTATTTATTAATATCATTTATTGAGTTTCACTTTATTAATATCCGAAATTGATAAATTTCATGTTAATTTAATTGATATTCGGATTTAGAAAATCTAAATCATTATTATTAATACTCAGATTTAGGGATCGATATTGTCCTTGTTGGTGTTCCAATTCAAGAAATTCATATTATTCTTGTTGATATTTGGATTTGAGGAATCTACTAATTGCTAAAATGGTGTTTGAGTCATGTTATGACTAAGTTATGGAGTTCCCGGATACTATTATCATATTGAGTATTATTACAGCATTTATATCAATTTAAATTCAGATTGAAAGATCCAAGGACCTAACTTGAAAACTTTTAGGTCAGAATCCATATTTAAGACAACATCACGTGGATACCTGGTTTCATGCAACGATAAGAAACATCTAGCGCTGTAATATACAATTCAAAATTCTCAGGTAGTCTTAACACGTAGCAGCTGCTAAAACAGTTTAATGGCAATGGGTAACTCTTAGGCACCGAGCTAAATTCTGGGCATTTGCTATATTGATTATTTCTTGAATGTCCTTGTAAAATTATAAGTGTTTCTCTATACTTGCTGGGTAGTCCTTAAATATTGGGTATTCCTGTTAAGATATGAGCATCCACGCATATATATATATATATGTATTTGGTATACTTGTGAAAATTTAGTAGTTCAGAATGTGTAACTTAGTTCCTAAAAATGAGTGAATAGTCTTGTTTAAATCTTGATATGGAACACATATTCTTAAGCAATTTGCCATATTTCTTATTATTCCATAAATTTGTGGGTTTACCCCATAAATGTCAGAGCATCTGTCTTTAATTTTAAAAATGTAAAAATACCTCATATTATATGATTCATATTTTATTTATCTATTAAATTGATAAAGATTATAATATTATATTAGAAATTTCAATATACTGATTAATAAATAAATTAAATTTTCTCAATAGATATATTCATTTAATACACACCTTTTGATAAAATGGTAGATATTCTAACAATTTGGAAATAACCTTCTCACTCTAAAAAGTAATTCATTCTTATCATTGCCGTGTGACATCGAAAATACATTTTGAGAAAAGAATTATGAAAAAAAGAATTATTTTCAGTTCTTTGAAACTAGAACAAATTGTGAACTAATTTTACAAGTTATTTTTGCAAATTGAAGGTTTCATATTCATAGATCTAGATAAGTATATTTATATATCTATGTATTAATTTAGTATAAAATATAATAATAAAGATTCCGATAGTAAAAATTCAAATCCTATTAAAAAAAAATTCTATATAGGTATGCCAATAAATATTTTGGGTATGCTTGTAAAAATATTTAATGTCCCTCTAAAAATCCCGATGGCTAATCATGTAGACTAAAAATTATCTACGTGATTATGTTAATAATTCGTAGTAATTTCGGTGATTAATATAAATTAGCTCATAAAATTGATTGACTAGTCTTATATAAATATATCCTATTATAATTTTTGAAAACTATGGTATTGATGCGTCTCAAAGATCTGAAATAATGTACGAATTAAGGAATTGACTTTTTACGCCTGGGCACATGAATAATATCGGGTCTGATTTTTATAACTTGGAATTTAAAGGATGTAAGAGGTATATGGGACTTACTCCTCAGTATATTTTTCAACACTTAAGTCAATAATCTTTCTACTCAATAAGGAAGATATAAAGAAATGGATGCGAGAATTTAGAGATGACGGGGATGAGTACTTGTGTGGAGGGTAATATCCTTTTTGTATACTCGTTTAGTAGAGTCGATTTAGTATTTATATACTCGATGAATTTAGCGTCTTTTGTATTTATGCACTCATTGGGTTGAGTGTCTTTTTTGCTATTGTCATCATTATCTAACTTTGTTTCCTTGTCTCTTCCCCTCTCCTTCTTTGGAGGAGAGAGTTTATTTATGGTTGGAGGCACCGTTTGGTTAGTGAGAGCTTAAAATCAATGCATGGACATGATATCACTTTGATTCAGTGGCAAAGCGATGTTACTTATATATGTAACAATCACCTCCATTCGATGGCAATGCCGCCTTGTTTCCAATTGTTGAATCGACTCAATCGCCATCTACATTCGGTCATTAAGCAGTTAACTATGATCCTTTAATGTGTGGCTTGTAGGTTATATCCCTTGATTCATGCGTTATGCCATTTGTCTGATGGGTTCTGAGACATTTTCTATTGGGCTATTGACATTTAAGCCTTTTATCTGTTTGTGCACTAGGTTGGCCCATTCCTGACCATACCCATCACTATCTTCCCATATTTGAAGTTTTGAATTTCAACTTCCAACATATCATTGATGGGATGCTAGCTACAAATTCTTCAATACGTGTACCTTTCCCAAATATTCTACCGATTTGAGGTATTGCTTCATAAGATTTTGTTTTCTACAATCAATATTATGATTTGACATCTCCATGAGTTGAATGTATCCGATACGTGTCCGACATTTTCGCTCCGACGGGGCGATTTTCAAAGTCGATTTCGGTCGGGTTGGTCGCGCCTTGGCGTCGTCCCTCCCTGGCCGGCGGCCACGGGGTCGGCCTCGGCAGTCTCCCGATGCCTTGCCCGGCCGTTTCCCTCTCCTCCACCTCTTCTCTTGCCCTTGCTTGCTGGCGCTATGAAATTTTTAGGGTTGGTATCGCCCCCTGGCCTATTCTCCGCTTTGGCCAGACCAGTGCACTGTGGCTCCGTCGAGCTATTTCCTCCGGGTCTCTGTTTCTTTGATGCTGAGGAACAGAATCTGTTGCTCGCTAGTGCCTACGAATCGACTTCTTTGCTCTGTGAAGTAATGCGGGATGCGGGAGATTCAGGTGGCTTCGATCGGGTTTTCGCTCTGTGGGGATACTAATGATGTTTTTGAGGACTTTGAATCCTCTTTCATGGGTGATGGTGCTGTCCATGCCCTGTGATTGGATTTAGTTGTGCTAAAGTTTGAAGTCGTCTCTGTTGACGGCAAACGGCCGTTGAAGGCTGCTCTTGGGTGGCTTTAAATTTGACCTTTTGTGTTGGTGGAGGCCCTTCTACTTGCTGCATTGTTGTAGTAATCCCTGGATTGCTTGTGCAGTAAATCTTGATTTTGTCTTATTCTTATTCGCATCAGCTCTGTTAGGACCGCATGGGTAGATGATCCTCCGATGCATTTGTTCCTTTTGGGCGGTTGTGAGGCTCTTATTATGCAATGCCTTTTGCCCGAGAAAAATGGCTAGTTCTTTCGCAACCGCCGCCCGTTGAAATTGTGTATACAATTGGGGTAGTGGGAGCATGTGGCGTTGTTGTGATTTTTTCTTTCTTTGGCTGTGCTTGGTGATGAAATGTCTCTTTTGCCGGTGCTATGGGTCTTCCTTCGGGCTAGCTATGCCTTCGTTGTTTGTTGTCGATTTGTCTCTATGGAACTCGGCTGGCCCCTGTTCCGGATCTTTGTTGATTTTCCTTTACGTCGTCGGTTGGTGCTGAAGCTAACCCGATTCTTTGATGTCTTTGTTGGTTTCTTTGGTGATCCGAAGAAATTTGGTGGCATGGATGTTTTGCGGCACTCGCTTTGGTGATGAGTGTCTTCCAGTGAGACCGGTGTGCACTTATCTGAAGTTGGTGGCTCGCCATTTTGCTGCCTGAAGGCGGCTCACCTTTGAAATAAGAAGCGGGGTGAATGGCGGAAGTTGGTAGGCGGAGAGGTCGAATGGGAGGTAGTTGCAGCCCTATTTGAAGAAGGTGTATGCGATTCTTTGATGCCTTTCATGCTTGATTTACCCTTTTGAAGTCCGTATGAATCGCAGGAGTAGCTGCTGTCATTGCAGACCTGTTTGTGGAAGACAGTCTTTGTTATGCTGGTTTCCTTCTTTGAGTGCAGCCTTACCAGTGAGGTTGTTGTTGCAATCGGGATGATGTCCCTCTGTGGCGGTCCTTTCTTTCTTCTTTGCATTTTGGCATGCTTGGAGGAGGATTAGCCGGAGCTTCTGGTGGATTAGCATTTGGATCCTTTTGGTGACTTGGCTGTTCGATGGATGGCGGTTATGGTAAAGTTCTTTGTAACGTCCATAGTGTGTGGGTTTCACGAACCTAAAGTGGTGATCTTGTTCTTTGAAGTTTCACAAGGCGCGCACTTTGGCTTGGGATCGGTGGATTGGACTGCTGTTTTGGGAAGAAATTTTTTTCCATTTTCTATAGATTATGTAGAAAGATGGCCCCTAAAGGTCCGTTATGTACCTCGGTATGTACTTATCGCTCGGGGTATGCCCCAGTGGTTATGTTTACTCCCAAGTCAAAATACTTGGAGTTAAAACATCAATATTGTAATTTTTTCTCCCATCAATCCAAAATACTTGCTTACAAAAAAAAAATGAGTTGAATGTATGACATCCCGAAAATTTTTTTATTTAAAATAAATATTTGATTTTTTAAAAAGGTTATAATAATAATAATAATAATAATAATAATGTAAGAAAACAAAAAAAAAGGAAAAATAGGGAAGAATGGAACGAAGAAGAAGGAGAGGAAAAGGGGAGAAACGGCCGGCCGATCTTCCTATGACGCCGCCTCCTTCTCCTGCCGACCTGTTGAAGTAGCTACTTTTTCTCATTCATCTCGGTCACCGGCTTCTATTTCACTTTTTTAGTTACTCCCATTTCCCATAAAGATTGTTTCTTTCCTTTTCTTCCATTTTTCCTTCAGGTGTGGCTATGGATATGGATTTATGTGTATGAATTTTTGTCAGAAAAGTATAATACAGACAGAGATTTATGCTTCCGCAGATTTATAGTTCTGCTTCCGCTATGTGTTTCTTTTTTGGATTTTGTTACAGGTTTTAGATGGCATCTCTCATATGTTTCTGACTTAGTAGATAGAATCATAATTGAGCCATGGATGATTTAGCAATCTGAAATCCTGTGTATGTGTTTTAGGATGAAATGGTGATATCTGTTTAGTTGTGTGCTTGTTTTAGGTTAATTGATACATGTTGTATTTTTGATTTTATCCGGTTTACAGAGGAAATTCTACCAAAATTCTTACAAAATTTATATGTTTTGAATTATGATTTTAAATTCTATTTCTGTCTTGATGGAAGCTTTTGAGGGGGGAGGGGGGGGGGGGAACCATTCCATCACAGTAGAAGTGCAAGGAATATGTTGGATGGGAGAATTTATTGGACTTGTAAGTAATTTCTCCAATTCTGGATACCAGATGAGTACAATGCTAGTTCATGTCTTGCAGACCCTGCAATCATTTCAGTAAATTCAGCAGCAATCACTTTTCTCTATTTCAGGTGTAACTGGTGTTGCAAGAGTTTATTTCTCAATTTCTGAAAACCAATTCTTCCACTTAACATTTCAAATCAAACAAGCCACACAAAGAGGATCTGTCATCTTCCATGCCCCCACAGAACAACCCCCAACTGTAAACCAGTTCTGAAATGGAAACTGGAACAACTCACAACACCACTATCCAGTCCAATTATGAAAATGTCAAGAACAGCCTAAAACGATTGTAATGATGATAATGGGGAGGATGATGAAGACTCAAATAAAAACCTGTGTTGAAGTCTCTGAAATTGCTGAAGTTGTTGGACGTCCTACGTCAGTATTACAACCTGCTGCAGCT
>BSYO01000023.1:1904327-1943595 GCA_033239525.1 Nepenthes gracilis
AAGAAAATTTGTGATTATTAAGTTTGGCTAGCCAGGCTAGAGATATTCATGATTTAAATTGGGCCAATTTGGGCTATGATATAGATATTTTTCTATTTTAAAATATTTTTCTTGAAAAATTTAAAAATATATAAAAATAATTGAAAATATAAAATATTTCAAAACTCATAATATGTAGATTAAAATATTACCTAAGTATATATTTAAATAAAAAGTCTTTACATAAAAATTATTAATTACATGATATAATTTATTGAATAATTTTTTTAAAACTTGATATTTATTTGAAATAAAAATATATATTTGCAAAAAATTCATAATTCGGGTCGGGTCAACCCGAATTGGTGACTTTCACCCGGGATTATTCCTAGCCAAAAAAATAATTTGTCTAATTTTTTTGTTGTGTCTATCTATAATACTGGTATATTTTGACCAAAGTTTATAAAATTTTGGGTTAGTAATACTAGGTCGATAAAGTGGCTCGATTTTGATTTGGTTTACTTGAACCTTTTAGTATATATTGAAATATTATTTCTTTAGGAAATGGTAAAAAAATCATTTTATATTAATTTCTTGTTTATTTTTCATGCTATTTTGCTAAAAAATTAATTTTTAATTTAATTTTACATATTTTAAGTAACTAATCAAACAAGCGAATATTAATTCTAAATTCTATTTCTTCCTTATTTCATTTCCTAAAAATAGTTTTTTTATTTTAATTTTATTCTATTTTAACAACCAAACATAATATTAGGGGTTAAATAATAGGTGAAAATGGTATCATGATTAGATGTTCAACAAACAAATTGGAGGCTAGATTTGTTTTTAACAAACCAAAGGTGAGGTGTCTTTTGAACACTTCTTTTGGGTGACTAATTGGCAATTGATTTGTAGGATGGCAATAGTTAGGCCCAAAGTTGCTGGTGGTGGTGCAGTTATCATGTGGTTTGATAAATTGTTATAGGTGTGTTGGGCGAGCAGCTAGTGAGGAGAGGTGAGGGCTTGGTGCCTTGTCCATGTCCAACTGAAAGTGATTTCACTCAAGCAACACCTAGGTGAGCGCCTGAATCGCTCAGGCTCTCAGGTGCTTGCTGATATTTAGAGGCTTTTTTTTTTTTTTTTTTCTGTTTACCATAGGTTTTTATAACATTATAAAATTGTAATCTACATATAGCAATATTCATCCACTTCAAACACGACGCTGTCATGCATCTAAGCTATTTGCCTGAGCTCTCTCCCTATTCCATTTCATTTTCTCGACAAAAATTGTCATTTTCGTCCTTGATGCTGCTTGTACTAGTCGGCAAACTACTGTGCTTGAGCATTTGGTTTGATAATCTCCTTAATTGAAGATCAATTAAAGTGAGTCTCAAATCCTGTCTGCATATAAATCAGGTACGAATCAAAACTTAACTTGCCTTTCCAACATTTCTGCCTCACCAGCAGACATTTTTTCCCTCCACAATCTCTCTACAAGAAAATCTGCAAAGATTACATCAAGTTGGTTGTGGATCAATTGTGCATGGAGATAAAACATGGGGAAGAGAGGGAATCTATAACACTGATCTATTCTCTCGCTCTCTCTGCATTTGTCTCCCCTCCATTTGTCTTTGTTCGCTTTGCTGTTCACCACACACACATTGATGCATGCTCCATGGCGTTGTCAGGTAATTGCAAGCGCAAGGGACGATTACTGCGGCGAGGGGAGTCCAACAGAAGGAAATCAGAGAGAAAGAAGGGGAACGACCGAGGAGCTATAGTAGTCCTCGGAGTAGTGGTGCTAAGGGGCCGAGATGTAGAGAGAGAGAGAGGAAGGGAAACAGAGAGAGAGGCAGCCGTCTGAGGGAGAGATCGAGAAGGAAGGAAACAAACAGAGATGACTGAAGTGAAAAAAGGCCGAGATGTTTAAGGCCGAGTTGCAGGGAGAAGCAGAGAGGCAAAACCGAGATGCAGGAAAAGAGAGGGGAGGAGCAGGAGAGAGAGAGAGAAAGAGAGAACGAGAGCGAGAGAGTCCGAGAGAGTTCCAGAGAGAAGAGAGAGAGATAACAGAGATAACAGAGAGGAGAGCAGAAAAAAGAAACAATGTAATTCCCTCCTTTTCCCTCTACATCAAAGGGCTCTTTCAACATTAAGGGGCAACCACACGTGGCCCACCAAAAACAGAAAACAGTAAAGAGGGGCTGGGACACAAATTGGAAAACAGAAAGGGACTGGGTACAAAAATAAAATAGAAAGCATTCGTAACATTGCCGCCGTCATTAAAAGAACCTTGTCCTCAAGGTTAAACGTGGTGTATTTTTTTTTATGCAGGCCAGCAACTTCGAATGAAATTCTTGAGGCAGAATTCTTCAAACTCTAAATTGTCAGCTCAGTTTCCTCTGCAAGACGTTTTACATTTGAGCCGGAACTCCTACTTGTCTCAGATAGCTTCTTTTGGTGCTCCTCTTCCAAATGAGAATGGTAGCGAGCAAGTTCTTCCTCAGCCTCTCCTTTAGCATGCCTTATCCTCTGTGTCCCAGAAAGCTTAACAACCTCAAGGTTGAATGAGGAAAGCCAAAACCGATGAAGTAATTTCTTCTCTGAATAAGATTGAACCCCGGTAGCCAAGGGTTCCTTCAACCCACCATTGGCTTGACCATTCAGTGGTCCATTAGCAAGCTTTTCAAAAGGTGAGTTTTTTGGTTGATTTTTTGCAGCAGAAGACTCCTTCTCCAGTATGTCAACAAGTTCATTCAACAAAAAATTCAGAAATTCATGGGCATCCTGGTGCATATAGCCCCTAAAAAGCTCATTCTCTTTCCTCACTCTCTGTACAAAACGCTTTGGAGAAATTACACCCGTTTTCTTCTTCCGAGAACTTATCTGTGTGAATAAATCTGCCAAACATGTAAGAAAATTCCTCTCCGCATCAGCAGGAGTTGTGTTTGTCTCATAGTAGTCCGGCGATTTCTCCCAAGATGGAACACAAAAATATAGAGCATGAACTACAATCACTCGGGATTCCATTAGAATGACTTCACCCCACAAATTGGAGATATCATTTGTTGAAGCACTGGGACTGAAGGCAGCCTTGTAAAAGAATTCGGCCCGCTTCAATGTTAGGGCATCACCCGATGCTGAATCCCCATTTCTTCCATCAGCGTCATCTACATAGATAGCAATTACCTCACTCCACCTATAGTGTGAAACCAAGTCAGCAATAGCATACCTCTAAAAATAATCTCTATGTGTCACATGAAGGGAAACTGTGTATTGCAGTGCAGAAAGAGTAGGGCCTGTAGCAAGAGATAACAATGGCACGTGAAACTCTTTTGCAATATCAGAATTGACACGAGCAATTCCAAAGGACTGTGGACCAATTGCAACTGCCACATCTTTCTCTATTAGCTGCAAGGCTTCCATTATTCCAAAAAAAACACTGCAACTCGTATCATGAAATATGAGGTGCAACTTTGTTCCCGGAAGAATGCTTGACTTAGCATTGATATCATCAATCGTAGCCGCAATAGCGGGCTTTGCTGCCCTTCCAACGACTGAATTGAATGTAAATAGAGTGCCAATATTTACAGATTTTGGCCGGGGAAAGTAGGAGCTAACATTCCTAGCTTCACCCTTTACTGCAAGGGGCTCCAACATACAAAGCAGTAGCAACAGGAGAGCTTTCATGGTGGGGAATACAAGGCTGTTCTTTGTATTACAAAGGATGATATGTGCACCATTGATGGAATACGTGTGGGCTTGTTTCTCAAGTTGACTGTATGCTGCACCAGATTCCTCTGTCGGATGAGGCAAGACCATTTGTGTGGTGTGGTGAGCACCAGAACTTCCTGATTCCAGAAGAGGTTGCTGGAGATACAAATATCCATGATCAAAATAGAGCTGGGTATTTCTATTGTCTAGGACCGCTACCCAAACAACAAGATAATTCCAAGTAAGTGTCATCAAATATTTTCCAGTTACGAATTATTGGTTTTGCTTGTCTATCCTTCCAGTCACGAACGTAAGCTTGCCAGCCGAGGTGACTTTGCTCGATCACTCCTGCCTTCTCAATTGGTCCCTGTGGCTTGGCTCCAAAATTCCAGGGCAGGGCATTATAACAACATGCATTCAACTCTCTAACTCCAGCGTCCACAATGGTATCCAGAGTAGGATTGTCAGTGCCAACGGATGTAAAATTGCAAGTGTGTGACACCTCCCCCCCACCCGGACCACCTTAGTAAGGTTAGGGTCACATTTATAGAATATATTTGCAAATTTTGTGAAGGCTAACGGGTAAGGAGGACTATGATGGACACAAGTCATGATCAATGACGGAGTGTGAAGAATTGGGAAAATTGCGGACGGTCCTGGTTGTTCGATATGGTTTAGTGATGGTAGGATTTCATTTTTGGATTGTGAAAGTAGCGGTTTAGTGGACATATCTATGACGATTGGAGGGTCTGGAAGAGTTGGATCGTCTTGAGACAAGGGTGACCAATTTCAGTGATGGAGGTTTGAATTGGTTCAGTAGTGGAAGCGTTAGAGGTGTTACCGGTTGCAGGTGGCAATTCTGTTGGATATGTTCGAGGTTGTTGTAGGTGGATTTGTTTCAAGGAAGGAAAAATGTTCGTGTGGGAGTGCCGATTTTGTGTGGTGGTAGAAACGGAGGAAGTGGTTCAAGCATCAAGTGATTGTTCGAACGCACTGCTCGAAGTAATGGCAGTTTGAGAAAAATTTGCAAAAGTGGAAGCACAAATGGCAATTTGAGGTAAATGTGGTTGTACGAAACAAGCGGTGGATGGGATTGCTGGTTGGGGAGAGTGACGATACAAAAACGATTGGAGGTCTGGTAGAATTGGTGGAGGAGAAGTAGTAGTAGAAGAAATTACAGAAGGTGAGAAGGTCACTGACCGTTTAGGGTTGGGCTCGTTTCTGTGGAGCGATTGACTGATTTCAGTGATGGACAACGGGATTTGTGCTGTGGTTGAAATCACAGTGGACATGGTGGCGCCAAATCTGTCGGTAGCCCGTCGGAGGTCCTTCATTGCGTTGGCCGTTTCGAATGCGTCGAGTGCTCGTTCTTCGTTCTCATCTGCTTTGGTCTCAATGAAAGCACCAAATGATACGTGCTCCATAGCGTTGTCTGGTAATTGCAGGCGCAAGGGACGATTACTGCGGTGAGGGGAGTCCAGCAGAGGAAAATCAGAGAGAAAGAAGGCGAACGACCGAGGAGCTACAGTAGTCCTCGGAGTAATGGTGCTAAGGGGCCGAGATGCAAAGAGAGGGGAATCAGGGAAAAGGCCGAAGAGAGAGAGGAAGGGAAACAGAGAGAGAGACAGCCGTCTGAGGGAGAGATCAAGAAGGGAGGAAACGAACAGAGATGACCGAAGTGAAAAACGGCCGAGATGTTTAAGGCCGAGTTGTAGGGAGAAGCAGAGAGGCAAAACCAAGATGCAGGAAAAGAGAGGGAGGAGCAGGGAGAGAGAGAGAGAAAGAGAGAACGAGAGCGAGAGAGTCGGAGAGAGTTCCAGAGAGAAGAGAGAGAGATAACAGAGATAACAGAGAGGAGTGTAGAAAAAGAAACAATGTAATTCCCTCCTTTTCCCTCTACAGCAAAGGGCTCTTTAAACAGTAAGGGGCAATTATGCATGGCCTACCAAAAACAGAAAACAGTAAAGAGGGGCTGGGACACAAATTGGAAAATAGAAAGGGACTGGGTACAAAAATAAAATAGAAAGCGTTCGTAACACACACACATTCCATTTGTCTCTCGCTATGTTTTGTCCCTCTCACTCCCTCTGTAGCTCTTGCTTCCACCATCTCTCACCTGATTGAGTTATTGTTTGTGTTTTGTTTATGTTATATGATTGTTTCAGGATTTTATTTCTGACATACTGTTGGTTATATATTATTGTTGTCTTTATGTCTTAATCTGGCTATCTTCCAGCTCGTTTTGTTTCACAATGTTTTACTTTTAGAAAATAATGGCAACAAAGGAAAAACCAAATAGGGACAATAAGAACATGGTGGGAAATAAACTACTTGAAGGATCCTAAGGATCCCATTGTTGTGACCTGTTTGTTCTATGAAAAAATTACTAATGGTAGAAATATTTCAGACAAAATAACCTCAAGTGGCAAAAAATGAAAAAAAAAAAAAAAATACAGCTTGGTGCAAAAAGTTTCCTCTAGAATGAGAAAAAAGCACAGAGGAATGAATCCTATGGTTCATTGCCAGATTAATGATGTTGAAATTGGAGATGATGTTGAAGAAGTTAAAATAGAGGAATAAAAACTTATGGAAAAAGAGGGGTGGGAAAGATAATCATGAAGTTGGAACTAGTAAGAATGCTAAAAAAAATACGTCATGTCTAGAAGGTGCTATGGATTTGCTTGTTACTCCAAAACATAATAAAGTTGATCAACTAATGGAGTAGGCAAATTGTGGCTAACAAATATAACAAGGCATGTGAGAAAGAAGCAAGATCTCGAACAACTTAGTTCACAGCACATTTCTTTTACCCTGTCGAGATAGCATTCAACACCATACATTTGGAAAGTTTAAAGTGGATGAATAATTTTTTGCTAGGATGTTACAGCCTAAATACTAAACTATTGACTCTTGTTTGAATGGGTATTCCAAATTTAAAACCTCCAAGTTATCATTAATTTAGGATACCTCTACTTGAAAAGGAGGTGGATTACATAAATAATTTGCCAAAGGACTCTGAAGAAGCATGGGCAATGGATGGTTTTCCATCATGTCTGATTCATTTAGATATAAGGGAAAACAAAGGTTGATTAATTCCTTGATGACTTGTCCATTAGGAACAATTTTTTTAGTCTGTTGGTGCTTATGAATATGTGAAAATTTATGAGAAGATACTAGCAGGATACAATGTTCTAGGCTAATTGATAAATTTATGGTGCAGATTAGAGAGAAAAGAGTTGTGCAAGTGATACTAGTAAGTGTTAGCTTGTGATTTTTTATTCCTATGTACTTACCCAAAAAAGATTTTTATTGTTATGAGAGATTATGCTTTTTTGTTCTCCGTAAAATTTATGATTGGATTATTTGGATTGGCATTACTAACCTATTCCCAGATTTTGTATGATATGACTAGATCTTGTCTTTACTTTTGGGGCATTAGGAATTACTAGCAAAAAAGAACTTATATTAGACGTTGATATAGTAAGAATCCACATGTTAAGAAGATTTTTAGAGAATCAACTTCTCTTATTGGCTTAACGTATAACCATGCTATGCTTTAGACAGGATGAGGCTTTTTTTTTTTTTTTTAAAAAAAAAAGGAAGGAATTGGTTAAATTTGAGCACTTGATTTGCAACAACTTTCCTAACTTTTCATCGGATGTACAAGTGAAAGTAAATTCTTTGGATTGTCTGGTTGCTATCTGGGTTAAAATTGGAGATCCTTCCGTATTTCTTACCTTGTTTTACTTTGTAGGATTATTCAAAGATATTGGCCTATGGATGCTTGTGGTCGAAAATTGGCTGCAGAAATCGAAACTCTTTAAGTTCATCTGAAAAGTGGGGAGTAGTCATTTTCCTATTCAGTACAAGGGTTTGGTGGTGTCTTCTCTTGGTGGGTGGTTTGAGAAGAAGAAAGATATTGAGGCTATTTTTGTTACGGTATTCTTAGGCCCTTTTCCATCCAAAAGTCTTATGTATGTATGCTACTTATGAAATTGGAAAGGCTCCTCTCAATTCTTCTCTTTAGTGCGGGGTAGAGCAGCTTGGTAGCTCGCAAGGCTTATAACCTTGAGGTCACAGGTTTAGCAGGCAAAGATTTACCTCTATGGAAATGATGATTCATTCCGATCAATATGAGAGTCCAACTTCATTGTCAGAATTCGTGTTGTATATTTGAAAGAGATTGCACCATCACTATCTTCAAATAAAGTACAGCCTCTGATAGGACATTCCTAGGCTTTTTCAGTTTCCCATTATTCAGGAAGCTGATGTGGCTGGTTATATGTCATTTATGAATGAGCATGATCAATGCAGGTGCTCCCCATTGAGAAGATTAGGTCTGAGTGCTGAAGAATTACTAAATTTCTGAACTCCCCGATGATTTATGAGTTGCAGAAAGGTGGTCAAATGCTTGTTATTCTCATCTTGTCGGCATTGATTTGCACTTTGCACACAATTTCCTGTTGGAAATTGGACAAGAAATAATCAGATATGCCTCGATGAACTGGGAGACCTGCTTGCCAGAGAAGGTTGTTCACTCTACAGAGAGAGAGGGACTATTCTGCTTGGAGTGGTTTTTAGTTTTGTCACTAAAAGAATATACAACTCATAGAACCTTTGGCCTATGTTACGTTTAGAGGGAAAGTAATGAACTAGCCTTTGATTTTTGTTCAGTCTAGCTAAAAAAAATGTATTTTTGCTGGTCCCATTTCCTTTCCGTTCATTTTTGTTGAGCTTTCTAGAGAATCACTTCATGGTGCATTAGAATTTTGTACCAATGTTGAGCATGGGTGGTGGTGCTCCCTTGGCAGTCGGATGGAAACAGTTTTTCTGTATTGAGGGTAAAAAATGTTAGCCATGGATTTTTCATGTTAATATACACCATCCATCGGAAACTAACCATTATCTCACTGCAGTCAACCTCACAAATGATTTTTTTTTTTAATTATATATATGAATACCATGTGGTGGATCAACTGCATTAGTTATTGTTTCCTCAGCAAAATGCAGAAACAATAATAATAAAAATATAAGTTCTAATATTTAAACTGTACTAGAATAGTAAGGGAGGCCTAGTCCTCATGATGAAACAGGGTTCTGGATTCCTTGGTTGTGTCAGAGTTTTCCTACCAATTAAAAACGAAAAGATAAGAACATGGACCTTCAGGCTAGCAAAGCATTGCTAATTGCTATTACTATATAAACGGTGGGATAAATTATTACTATATTTTTCTTTGTTGCTTACAGCAAATTTTGTATGCCAGTGGCCCAAGGGCTGCAACAGGGGGCATGGATGACAAGCTTATCATATGGGATCTGCAACAATCAGCTCCCCGGTGTTTGTGTGATCACGAGGTCTGCTTGCATTTGGCCATGTGATTGTATTTGTTTTTCTTTTTCTTTTTCTGGGCTCTCACCAAAATCGGTGGTCATTTCATTCACAGGATGGGGTAACGTGCCTGTCCTGGCTCAGGACATCAAGGCATGTAGCAACAGGCTGTGTAGATGGCAAAGTGCGGGCATTCTAGCGCCATCCAATCTTTGGGTGTTTCTGCCAACGGCAATTTCCTTGTCTCTGTCTCGCTTGATTCGACTGCCCGGGTTTTTGAGATTGTTGAGTTCCAGTAGCTTTTGCTTTGCAGAGGGACAACCTTGGAAAGGGGCTTATGGGAAGGAAAATGAGGAGAAGGGAAATGAAGATAATGATTTGGTCACAGTTTACAGCTTATTATTGTGTAATTGAGCAGTCAAAAATCTTCTTCTGTTTGTTGGTTGCCCAACTGGGGATTGTTTTATTCCCTCTGCTTTTTATTTATTTATTTATTGTTTATTGGTCGACTAGACATTTTGGCAGGGAACCATGGAAAAGTGTAATATTGTGAATAATCTTTGGTTAAATAAAGGCGTCCCCCTGTTTATTTGAAAGGCAATTGTTGTTTCCAAACATCAATTTTTGATAAAACCAATTGGAGAGCATAGAAATGCAAAAATAATGGGTCATTAGAATTTTGACCGTCTTTATTTAAGTGTTCTATTGGTTTATGAATATCAAATCCCCTTAAATTGACCTCGCATTAATTTTATTTTATATTTGTAAAATCTAAGTTAATTTTTATGAGAGAGGCTTTTTCTTATTAAATTAACACCTAAAATATGAATTGCCAGTAAAAAGTAATCAATCATTTTGTATATTCAATCCTAACAATGCAATATGAATAATTCAACCATTAACAGTCTTGTGTGGTATAATCAACCAATTGTAAGGCTTGAGTGACATTCATATCATACGTTTCAATAACTATTCTCTTAGTTCCCCTCTTCCTTTCTTTTTCTTTTTGGCACTTATCCAATCATTTTCTTGATCGATTATTACTTGAAAATGGCTCTTCTACTTAAAAATGTAATGTTTTTAATCTTCCTAAAAATTCTTACCCTTATTAAACCATTTGTTTCTATTTACATTAGGTTCTCGATTTATATATCTCTCGATTTGGTAAATCAAAATAAGAGGAGAGTGTTGGGGTCACTCTCTTGTGGTGTTTGTGTCCGCGGACCAGTGGAGACAAATGTACGAGGACTCCTCAGAGGTTCATGTCCGAGAGGTTGACATGGACGAGGACGTTTGCAGAAATCCGAAAACGTCTGTCCTCGGGGCAGCTGGATGAATTGGACGAGGACTACTCAAAGGTATCATGTCCGAGAGGTGGACATGGACGAGGACGCTGAAGCCTAGGCGTTGACTTTCTCTTTCACGTAGGCCTACTGCAACGGCGTGTTGTAGGTGGACAGTTGACCTACTCCGATTGGACATACGAGCGGCTTCAACTTCCAAGGTGGTAGGCCTGCCATGCCGACACGCAGAGGCGTGCAACGCCATGGCAGCCTAAGGGGATACCGCCACCCTACCCGGGCAAGAGGGTGGCAAGGGTGTGGTGGCCACGTGGCCCTCCCGGTATTATAAATGAGCTGCGTGAGATTGAGGGAATTAGGGGTGAGAGCTTGAAAAAAGATGGTGAGTGCAAGTGAAAGCAAAAGGACTATTGTGAAGGTGAAGAGGAGTGCACCACCGAGAGAAGGAGAAAGAGAAAAATAGAGTGAAGAGAAAAGAGAGTGCTTTTCTCGGTTTGCTCAGGAGTGTTTTCCTCTTTAACTTCTTGGGTGTGTAGCGGATACTCCCTCTTGAAGGTTTGTAACCTATTTCACATAGTGGATTTGTTGTTGCCTCTGCTCCCGTGGTTTTTCCCTTCGGTTCCAGAAGGATTTCCACGTTAAATCTAGTGTATTTCTCTTTCCTTGTTGGCTGTCCGTCCGAGCGCTGTCCCTCTATCCGAGTGTTTTGTCCTCTCGGTCGTTGCGCTCAGGAACATTCTGTCCGAGCGCCCGTTTTGCCCCAACAAGTGGTATCAGAGATTGGTTCGTGAACCGTCGGTTGGATGGCATCGTCGGCGAAGAATGGGACGTTCAATGTGGAGCAGTTCAATGGGCAAAATAATTTCATCCTTTCGCGTAAAAGGGTGAGGAATATTTTGACCGGGAAGGAACAGTAATAGCTCTTGAAAAAGGAGGAGAAGTCGAGAAACCGCCCGAGGACCAAAGTGGCGGGAAAAGAGGGATCTTGCCAACTCCACCATTAAGTTGTGTTTGGCATGGACAACACACTCCAAGAGGTCCTTGACTGCTGGACCTGGGCCGAGGTGCGGGACAAGCTTGAGAGCCGTTACAAGTCCAAGTCTCCACAACCAAAGCCGCATACGAAGAAGGCTTGATTTATGGCTGCGGTTGTCGGATGGGAGAGCTTCGAGAAGCACTTGGACGAGTTCCATCGGCTAGTAACGCAGATGTCGCCCCTTGAGAAGATCAAGGACGAGGACAAAACGTTGGTATTGTTGGCATCCTTGCTGGCCCTCGCACGATCATATTGTCGCGAGCGTTCTTTGTTCGGGAAGGACACGTTGCCGGGATGATGATATAGCTTCCCGCTTATGAACGAGTCTAGGCGGAGAAGCGGTGAGTCCTCGGCTCTCGGGAAAGTGTCGGTGACGACCGGCTGTCGGGGACGAGGGAGATCCGGAGGAGGACAGGGTGGGGGAGATGGAGAGGAGCAACAGCCGAAGCAAGCTTGAAGGGCGGAGTTGCTTCTTGTGTGGCAAGAAAGACCACATAAAGAAGGACTATCCGCGGAGAGGGCAGGACAAGGAGGGCAGAAGCAATTGTCAGGAGAAAAAGGATCAGGTGGATGATCCTGAGACCGTTAGCTTCTGCGGAGACCTCCTGGTGGTCCACGCAGGGGAAGCACCGAGCAGCCCATGCCAGGAGACGAGTTGGGTGATGGACAGTGGGGCCTCACACCATGTGACACCGAGGAAGTCCCACTTTAGGAACTACACGCCCGTTGGCCGAGGGGTGTTGAAGATGGGTAACGGTGGCTCGTCTAGGGTTGTTGGCATTGGGGATGTTTGCTTGAGGACAAGCAACGGGAATACGCTCGTGCTGGAGGGCGTGCGACATGCCCCGGACTTGAGGTTGAATGTGATTTCAACCGGGAAGCTTGATGAGGAAGGCTTCAGGACATCGTTTGGCGATGGCCAATGGAAGCTCACCAAAGGCGCCTCAGTAATGGCAAGGGACGGGACATCGTGGAGGTATCTCGATGAAGGCCTCGCTCGCAAAAGAAATGCCCAGGGAGACCAACGGCACCGGTCAAGTGGCGAGGAAAGGCCGGCCGGGTGGTAGCAGAGGACGTCCGAGAGGCAGGAAGAGCCAGCAGAGCCAAGGACAGGCCTGTCTGCAGGCTAAGGGCGGAGCTGAGTAGGGCCAAGGGCGGAACCAGCAGGGCCAAGGGTAGAGCCAGTAGGGTCAACGGCGGAGCTGCGGTGGCCAAGGCCAAAGAGGAAGGTGCTGAGGACGTGGCCCAAAGTCTAAAGACAAAGGGCGGAGTAAGTCACGTCCTCGGTACCAGAACCAGGAAAGCAAGAGAGAATGACATGTCCGCAAATAAGGAGCTGAAGGGGAGTGGGTTTACTCCAAGTTCAGTAGGGCGGAGGAAGGTGTCATTCAGGCTTGCGGAGGATAATGCTGGATTCCCAGTTGAGGGGAAGGTGCCGGAAGGCAGGCGATGACGATCGCCGGATAGAGGCGAGTGTGTCCAATCCACTCGGATGTGAGTGGAAGAGACAACTCCCTCTATATACCTATGACCGCGGGGGGAAAGGACGCGAACCCTTTGAAGTAGAGGCTGATGCTGGAGTCCAGATTCAGGGGAAGTTGCCAGGAGGCAAGAGATGACGGTTGCTCAACAACGACAAAGGTTCTTCACAAGATCGTGAGGGGAAGTTTGTTGGGTCACACTCTTGGGCGTTTGTGTCCTTGGACCCAGTGGAGACAAATGCACGAGGACTCCTCGAGGTTCATGTCCGAGAGGTTGACATGGACGAGGACGTTTGGAGAAACCAAAACGTCCTGTCCTCGGGGCAGCTGGATGAATTGGACGAGGACTACTTAAAGGTATCATGTTCGAGAGGTGGACATGGACGAGGACGCTGGAGCCTAGGCGTTGACTTTCTCTCTCACGTAGGCCTGCTGCAACGGCGTGTTGCAGGTGGACAGTTGACCCACTCCGATTGGACATACGGGTGGCATCAACTTCCAAGGTGGTAGGCCTGCCATGCTGACACGTAGGAGGCGTGCGACGGCCATGGCAGGCCTAAGGGGACGTAGCCTTGCCACCCTACTGGCAGTAGGGTGGCTAGGTGGTTGGCCACGTGGCCCTCCCCTGGTATTATAAATAGGCTGCGTGAGATTGAGGGAATTAGGGGGTGAGAGCTTGAAAAAGCTGGTGAGTGCAAGTGAAAGCAAAAGGACTATTGTGAAAGTGAAGAGGAGTGCACCACCGGTGAGAGAAGGGAGAAAGAGAAAAATAGAGTGAAGAGAAAAGAGAGTGCTTTTCTCGGTTTGCTCAGGAGTGTTTTCCTCTTTAACTTCTTGGGTGTATATCGGACACTCCCTCTTGGAGGTTTGTAACCTATTTCACATAGTGGATTTGCTGTTGCCTCTGCTCCCGTGGTTTTTTCCTTCGGTTCCAGAAGGGTTTTCACGTTAAATCTGGTGTATTTCTCTTTCCTTGTTGGCTGTCCATCCAAGCACTGTCCCTCTGTCCGAGTGTTTTGTCCTCTCGGTCGTTGCGCTCAGGAACATTCTGTCCGAGCGCCCGTTTTGCTCCAATAGAGAGAACTATTCCTTCTCTCTCAGATTCGATAAATATTAATTAATCGTATATTTCATTATAGTGCTATGATTTAAAGTATCATTTTTTATTTGATCCCTTTAAATTCTGCATTTGAAGTTGCAATCGAATTTATTTATTAAAAAGAGTAAGGGTTGAAGTTTCTAATTCCATCATAGAAGCCGCTACTAACGGGTGTTAAAGCTCCCTCATATGAAATTTGGTTTGAAGATTCACGAATGAAAAAACCATTCCTGACTATTATTATTACAAGCCCACCCATCAAGAATCGAACTTGCTCTCTTCAAGCCTACGGATACATAGTTGTGGCATGGTCGGCAGCCCTCGTTTTAGGCATCCTCCCTGATCTCCCTCTCAATCCTTAACACCCACCTCCTCCTCCTGCCACTCCTCTACACTGTCTCATCAACAACTTCCTCCCTTTTCCATGCTCAAGTTTTTGTCCACCAAGCCCACTAACCGTGCTTCTTTCCGCAGCTTAAACCTGTGCCTTCACCTGAGAAGCCCTCCCTGCATGATCACGAGCTTTTCTCCACTTAACTAAAGGTGCCGTTTCTTCTAGTGGTTAATCTTTATGCTACCCCCCCACCCCCAAAAAAAAAAAATCTAGGCATTCTTCTCGTAAGGGTAGTCTGGTGGCTGCTCAGGTGACCTTTACGGTGAACCAAAGGACTGGTGTTCAGAATGTAGTCAGACCCTATCAGGTGGATGATCTTCCAATCAGCCCAAAAGTACCAAGTGGGGTAGAAAGTGGATATAGCAATCGGAACAATTGACACAAAGGAATCATTCTTTTTATTGTTGAGGACACACTGAATTTCCAGCTCTTATGTAACAAGCATTCCTCACCTACCACCTTAGTGTTGGGGTCACTCCATTTGTAGGAATGTAGCCGCGGACTTATGCGCAGATATGGTCCGCGGAATTATGCGCTTATGTTGTCCGCGGACTTGTGAGCAAGTCGCGCGTGGATTCTGAAAATGAACGCGAACATTATGTAATGTCTGAGAACTTTATGCTATTAGAGCTTGAGGTCCATGAGCAATACCTAGAGGCATTTTTGGAGGCCCGAGGATTTGAAGACAGAAAGCACACGTGGAGGCTAGCTCAGAAAATCTTCTAAACATCCGAGATCTGTGGGGAATATGCACGCAATCTTTGCAGAGTGGTAGGCCGTTTCTACATGGTCGACAATCTGCAAAGTTGTTGCAGAATCGCAGGCTGCCTAGTGGCTACCTGTACGTATGTCTTCCACGTTGGTATGACTGTTACTCTCATCAGCCAGTATACATATATGTATGTGTTTTGTGTAGGTGTATCACAATGTGAGAGTGAGAAATTTTCTGAAAGGAGCGAAGAGTGAAGTGTAATAGAGAGCAGTGAGCATCTGTGTTTTCTCGTACTCTGTTCTTCATTTTCGTTCCAAAGGGCTTGTGTAGTCGAGTGGTCTCTGTAACCAGCTCTCACACATAGTGGATTGTTTGAGGACAACAATCTCGTGGTTTTTCCCTTATTTTAGAAGAATTTTCTACATAAAATTTGGCTGTGTTTTTCTCCTCTGTTTTATTCTTCATTTTGCTGTTTCCTGTTCACTGTGTGCCTTCACTGTCCGACCGCCCATTTGGATGCTAACAAGTGGTATTAGAGACTAGTTGAAAACTCTATCCTAATGATGTCATCATCATCTTCGAAGAACTTATCATTTAGTGTGGAGCAATTCAACAGTCAAGGCAACTTTATCCTCTGGCAAGAGAAGGTGAAGAATATTCTAACTAGAGAAAGAACGGTGAAGGCCCTGAAGGAGAGAAGTCAGTGAACCTAATCGAGGACGAATGGCAAGATTAAAAAGATCTTATCAATTGCACCATTAAGTTATACATAGTGGACAACACTCTCCAGGAGGTCCTCGGTCTGATAGACCCAGTAGAAGTCTGAAAGAAGTTGGAAAGCCAATATAAGTCTAAATTCTTGACAACTAGACTACATATAAAGAAACAGTTCTATGGCCCGCGGTTGTCAGAATGTGACAGTTTTGAGAAGCATTTGGACTAGTTTAATTGGATCGTAACGCAGATGTCAATTCTTGATGAAGAAATCAAGAAGGAGGACAAGACGTTGGTACTACTGGTCTTTCTGCCAGCTTCTTATGAACATATTGTCACCACCTTACTGTTTGGAAAAGACACATTTAAGTTGGACGAGATCATTATGTCCTTACTCATGGATGAGTCAAAACGGTCACAAGGGACTTCAACATCTTCACCGTCCGAGGTACTTGTGACCGAGTCAATGGGAAAAAGCAAAGGACGCGGTCAGAAACCTAAAGAGAAAGGCCGCAATAAGTCTATCAAAATACTAAAATATTGAATGCCACCACTGTGATAAAAAGGGGACACATCTAGAAAAATTGCTTCAAATGAAAGCGAGAAAAGACGGAGAAAGAGAAAGCAGAGAAAGAATAAGGAGAAAAAAGTCCTCGGTCTCTGTGGTCACAAGAGACGATCTTTTGTTAACATGTGAAGAAAACGTGGCAAGCTTAACGAACCGTAGTCCAATTGGGTGGTTGATTCTGATGCTTCTCTACATGCCACGTCTAGAAGAAATCTATTCACATCCTACACTCCAAGAGACTTTGGAGTGATAATGATGGGAAATGAATGGACATCTTCAATTGTTGGGAGAAGTGACGTATTGGTCAACAATAATGGGACGAAATTGACATTGAAGGATGTGCGGCGTCTCAGATATCCGGATGAATATAATCTCAGCTGACAGGTTGGATGATGAAAGTTACTGTAATACCTTCTGTGATGGAGAATGAAAGTTAATCTATGGTTATTGTTCGAGGACAGAAGTCTACCGGCCTGTACGTAATGAAGGCGCCTGCAGTGGCCGGGGACACAAACTCCATCACCAATAAGGAGTCCGAGGACTTGTGGCACCGGAGATTGAGCGACATGAGCGAATGAGGACTATGTCATCTGGATAGAAAGGGCCTCATCCCAGAGCTGAAGGAAATGGTCTATGGGTGTGTCCTCATTATAAGGTCGGGAAGCAGCGTAGAGTCTCGTTCCATGGAGACTTGTCCTTTGTGAAGGTTGATATGCTTGATCTCGTCTACATAGATGTGTGCGGACCATTTAAGGAGAAATCCTTTGGTGAAATCAAATATTTCGTTTCTTTTATTGACGATTGCTCCAAAATGCTATGAGTTTACCCACTGAAGACCAAAGACCAAGTCCTCAGTATATTTGAGCAATTTTCTACTCTTGTGGAGTGTCAAACGGGGAAGAAATTGAAAACTATTCTCAGTGACAATGGAGGGGAGTACATTGGGGCTTTTGATGCCTACTGTAGAACTCATGGCATCAGAAATCAAAGGACACCACTAAAAACACTGCAACTGAACGAAGTGGCCGAGCGGATATATCGCACATTACTGGAAAGGGTGAGGCGTATGCTCTCTGAGGTAAAGCTGTCCAATTCCTTATGAGCAGAAGCATTAAAAATCGCGGCCTATGTCATTAATAGATTGCCCAGTAAGCCTTTAAATGGTGAGGTCCTAGAGAAGATATGGACTGAAAGGGAGCCAGTCTATAATCATCTTCGGATATTTGGCTTTAAAGCTTTTGTTCGTATCCTGAGAGATAAGAGGAGTAAGCTTGAGCCAAAGACGAAGCAATGCGTCTTTTTAGGCTATGGTAAAGATGAACTTAGGTACAGATTTTATGACCTAGTAGAGAAAAAGCTTATTCGATCAGGAGATATGGTCTTTGTTGAAGAGGAGACCATTGAAAACATTGGGAAGGAAAGGAAGGCTTTGCCTGACACTGGCCGGATGGACAAGGTAAACGTTGAAGTTGTTCGTCCAGTACCTTTTGAGTCTAAGGCCAATGGCCCAAGAGTGGTTGAGGACAATAATGAGGCCATCACTGTGCCTCATGACAATCAGGATGATGTTGCTCCGCAACCGACTGAGGAGCTACCCGTACGACGCTCCTTGAGAGAAAGAAGTCCATCCTTCTGCCTATCATCTAGTGAGTACGTCCTACTCACAGATACAGGTGAGCCTGAAAATTTTGATGAGGCAGTGAAGGGTACACAGAAAGAAAAATGATTCGAAACAATGAAGGATGAGATGACTTCTTTGCATAAGAACCATCCCATCGAGTTAGCTGAGCTACCTAAGGGGAAGAGAGACCTAAGAAATAAGTGGGTCTTTCATTTGAAGACGTTCGAGGACACCACATAGCTGAGATACAAGGCACGGCTTGTAGTAAAAGATTTTAATCAGCGCAAAGGTGTGAATTTTGATGAAATCTTTGTGCCCATGGTAAAAATGTCCTCGAACAGTGTCGTGCTTGGCTTGGCGGCTACTTTGGATTTGGAGATAGAGCAACTGAATATTAGGACAGTATTCCTCCATGGTGACCTTGAGGAGAAAATTTACATGGAACAACTAAGGGGGTTCGAGGTTAAAGGGAAGGAAGGATTGGCCCGTCGTCTGAGGAAGAGCTTGTACGGACTAAAACAAGCTTCAAGACAGTGGTATAAGAAGTTTGAGTCTGTCATGATCGAACAAAGATGCCAAAAGACTACTTCTGACTACTGCATCTTTGTGCAGAGATTTTTTGAGGATAATTTTGTCATCATTCTCTTTTATGTGGACGACATGCTGATTGTCAGACAAAATAGCGCTCGGATCAAGGGGCTGAAGGAGCAACTAGGACAAGCATTTGCCATAAAGGATCTCAGACCGGCGAAGGAGATTTTGGAAATCAAAATATATCGCGATCGGAAGAACAAGACGCTTTGGTTATCCCATGAGAGCTACAATAAAAAAGTGCTATAGCGCTTTCATATGGACAAGTCCAAATCTGTAAGCACTCCTCTGGCAAACCATTTCAGGTTGAGTAGGAAGCAATATCCGTCCTCGAACTCAGAGAAGGTTGGCAAGAAGGTCATTCCATATTCATCAGCCATTGGTAGCATGATGTATGCGGCCGTATGCACAATACCAGACATTACTCATGCCGTTGGCACTATCAGTAGATTCCTCTTAAATCTAGGGAATGAGCACTAATCTGCTGTGAAGTGGCTGTGAAGTGGATTCTTAGACATCTTCGAGGGACTTTTAAGATGTGTTTGCAATTTGGAGAAGAGAGGTTTCAGTTGGTCAGCTACACTGACGTGGACATGGCAGGGGACATTGACTCTCGAAAATTCACCTCAGGGTATTTGGTCAAGTTTGTTGGAGGGGCAGTCTCTTAACAATCTAAGTTGTAAAAGTGCATCGCCTTTTCTACTACGGAGGTCGAGTTCACTGCTATGACCGAGGTCAGCAAGGAGATGTTATGGATGAAAAGGTTCATTTAAGAGTTAGATCTGAGGGAAGAAAAATATCTTATACTCTGTGATCACCAAAGTGCCATATATTTGCGTAGAAACTCCTCATTCCATTCGAGATCGAAACACATTGACGTTCGATATCGTTAGGTCAGAGACATTATTGATGAAGGGCGGCTGTCAGTAGAGAAGGTCCGATCGGATAAAAATGGATAAAACATGATGACCAAAATTTTACTAAAGAGAAAGCTGGAAGCTTACTGTGACATCGCTAGGGTAACTAATTTTGTTCCCATTCGATCATGAGGGGAAGTTTGTTGAGGTCACTCCCTTTATGGGAATGCGACCGCAGACTTATGCGCAGATATATTCCGTGGACTCATGCGCTTGTGTTGTCCGCGAACTTGTGAGCAAGTCACGAGTGAATTCTGAAAATAGACGATGACATTATTTAATGTTCGAGAACCTTTTACTGTTGGAGCCCGAGGTCCATGGGCAATGCCTGGAGACATTTTTGAAAGCCCGAGGACTTAAAGACAAAAAGCACACGTGGAAGCCAACTCAGAAGATCTTCTGAGCATGCGAGATCCATGGGGAAATATGCACATAGTCTTTATAGAGTAGTAGGCCGTTTCTGTAGGGTCAACAATCTGCAGAGTTGTTACAGAGTTACATGCTGTCTGATGGCTACCTGTACGTGTGTCCTCCACGTTGGCATAGTTGTCACTCTCATCAGCTAGTATACATATATGTATGTGTTTTGTGCCTGTGTATAGGTGTATCACAGTGTGAGAGTGAGAGTATTTTTCTCAAAGGAACGAAGAGTGAAGTGTAATAGAGAACAGTGAGCGTGTGTGTTTTCTCGTGCTCTATTCTTCATCTTCGTTCCAAGGGGCTTGTGTAGCCGAGTAATCTCTGTAACCAACTCTCACACATAGTGGATTGTTTGAGAACGAAAATCTCGTGGTTTTTTCCTTATTTTAGAGGAGTTTTCTACGTAAAATTTGACTTTTTTTCTCCTCTATTTTATTCTTCCTTTTGCTGTTTCCTGATCACTGCATGTCTTCACTGTCCGACCTCCCATTTGGACGCCAACACTTAGGCCTTCCGTAGAGATCACCGAAAACTCTAGCCAGAGCAAGCTCTTCAGTCCCTTTTGGATCTGCAATGATTCGCATAACAACAGAATAACCCTTTCATTTTACCCGAGAATCAGGATGTAATATCATCTCTAAGCTACTAATATTAGCTTCTTGATGCAGCAAGATGGGAATCCCTTTTAGCGGTCTATTTTATCAACAAGAAACGTGCATTGCCAGTTGTGGAGTAAGTTCCACTCCGTGTCTAAGCAAAATATGGCATCCAACAGCTCTCCAAAACGACAGGCTTTCATTCTTTCAATTTTCCCAACAAGGAGAACATGACAGAAATCTTTGATAGCAGGCTGTGGAACTTAAATGGACGTGCTCTAATTTTCATTATCTAGCAACTGGATATAATCCTCTCTGAAGAGGAGCACAAAGCAATCCCGCGGAGGAAGAATCTCTTCAGTATTCCACTTGAATATCCCTCTGGTTTGTGCTATGTTGCAAGTGCTATTAGCAAACCTTTGTTTGCGTATGCCCTTACCGAAAAGGTGGTCAAATTGGATTTGCCCTGTGGGCGTGGGAGTGAACATGGGTGCTACTCAACCAAACAGCTTTGGACTTGTAACAGGAACAGACCCTTTCAGTTGAGAAATTGTATCATGAAGATACAGGTGGACTATCAATGGAAACCTCAAATGGGTACCAAATGCAGCATGTTTGGCTATTCAACAGAAGCATGTACAAAGAGGCATGGCTACAAAACAAAGGGTCGCATCTAGCAGAAGGCCCTGAACAGAATGTGAGATCTATGCAACCCATTCATATTGCTGTTACCAAAAAGAATCCAGGAACCATTAGTCTGATTTTTACCAATTTACTCTTTTCTGGTCGTGCAGATTGAGGATCATGAGGTAGACAACAGAAAATTCTCAATTCCATTGAGGAGAGATGACAAGGAATAGAGGTGGTAGTGTTACGGGCCTGGCTGCTAGAGAACAGGCCAAGTTGACGAGCTCAGCTGGCAATAACAATGAATCGCGTCGCAGTAGTCAAACCACTCGAGCACCGGAAAAATTTCGCGATTACATTGACATTTAGCTAACCATTTATATGTATCTCCTTCCACATAATTAGTTCTCGCTACTTCTTATTAGTTGCATAAGCCATGGGCTTACGATTCTGATTAGTTGTATGGGCTGCCCACTCACGTGGCTATTGGTATATGAATGAAAAACTGGATACTATTCCAGTAAGCAGTTACTTCAACTTCTCTGTCTCTCTCTAATTGCTCTGCGCTTCCTCTTCTCTGCACTTCCCCTCCCCTTCTGCCTGATCTTCCTCCCTTCTCCTAAAGATTTTCTCCCTGCTTCCCCCCTTTTCTCCCAAGTTAATCCCTAGTGCTTTGCAGCTAATTCCTTGGTGCATACATCAAAGGTGCTTTCATTGAGACATAAATGGCAGAAGGCGTCATGACCCGTTCAAAAGCGCACGACGAGACGATTGCTGGTATGGTGAGGGAAGTAAAGGATGTGGTGGCCGTAGTTCAGCAGCATACAGAGGACATCGCGACGCATAAGGCCGATACTGAGCACATCAAACAATCGATTGCAGAGATTAACCTAACCCTAGCTCGGATGGAGTGATTCACCATGACAGCAACACTTCCTCCATGGACTGCCCAGCACAACTATTTCGACCATGACTTTGAACCAGCTACGGCGCAATGAATTGACCAACTCTGCTGCATCATACTTTCAATTACTGGTTACTCCATTCACTAAACCCACCCCAGCAGAAGAGCCCACTGGTGCAATACTTCCCTGCCAATTTCCTCATATCACCAACCCCCTTATCTCCACAGCCCTACATACCATTCTTCAGTCCTTCCAAGATGTCTTTGCAGTGCCCCACGGCTTGCCCCCACGATGCCATACATACCATAAAATTCCCTTGCAATCTCACGCAGCGCCAGTTAATGTCAAACCGTATCGTTACCCGCACTTCCAAAGGGAAGTAATGGAGAACTTAATCGAAGAAATGCTAGCTGAAGGTATAATCAAGCTAAGCACGAGTCCGTTTTCATCACCTGTCCTCCTAGTGAAGAAGAAGGATGGCAGTTGGAGGTTTTGTGTGAATTATAGGGCCCTGAATACAATTACAGTCAAAGATCGGTTTTCGATTCCAACGGTGGATGAATTGTTGGATGAACTCAGCGGTGCCACCGTGTTCTCCAAACTGGATTTACGAGCAAGATATCATCAGTTTCGGGTGCATCCGGAGGATGTGCACAAAACCGCTTTTCGGACACATGAGGGGCACTACGAGTTCCTAGTCATGCCCTTTGGGTTATCGAATGCGCCTTCCTCATTTCAAGCTGGATGAACACTATTTTCCACTCAGTACTTCGCAAGTTTGTGCTGGTCTTCTTCGATGATATTTTGGTGTACAGCCCATCCTGGGAGGCACACCTCCAGCATCTCTCTCAGGTACTCCACCGGCTGCGCACTCACACTTTCTATGCCAAACTGCCCAAGCGTGAATTTGGGTAGTCTTCCCTCACATACTTGGGCCATATTGTATCAGTATAAGGGGTGGCGGTGGATCCTGCAAGATGAAGCCATTCGAGTTGGCCTCTACCCGCAAACAAAGCGAGCTTACAGGGGCTTCTTGGGCTTAGCCGGATACTACCGATGTTTCGTAGCCCGATATGCCCAAATTGCGGCCCCGCTCACTCAACTACTACGGAAAGATGCTTTCCTATGGGGACCCGAAGCCCTGACAGCTTTTGAAGCTCTTAAAGTGGCACTCAGCTCCACACCAGTCCTGGCCCTACCCGATTTCTCCAACCCATTTGTGGTGCAGACAAATGCTTCCGGTAACGGTGTGGGAGTCGTTTTGGTGCAAGCCGGCCGACCACTAGCTTTCTTTAGTCGACAGCTCTGTCTAAAACTACAGCAATCCTCTACATACGTTCGTGAGCTGTATGCTATTACGGAGGTTGTCAAGAAATGGCGACAATACTTGTTAGGCACCAAATTTGTTATCCAGACAGATCACCAGCCCCTTCAGGCTCTAATGACACAAACAGTGCATACCCGAGAGCAACAGAAATGGCTAACCGAACTGATCGGATATCACTTTGAGATTGTCTACCGTCCAGGCCGGGAGAATAGACCGGCCGACGCCTTGTCCAGACGGCAAGAAGGAATGTGCAATGCCCTGCAGTTGGTATCTAAGCCCATAATAGCATTGTTAGCTAGGTTACGGGAGTACTACAAACGGCAACCTTCTGCAACCACCTTTAAGAAGTCCATTACAGACTGCCCAGAGGAATTTGCCCACTACACTTTTCGAGACAGACTGGTATTCTTTAAAGACCGCATCTTCATTTCCCCTGAATCAGCCCTGTAGGAATTAATTATGTAGGAAAACCACAACTCACCTATGGGGGGCTATGCAGGCGTGTAGCGCACATTGGCAAGAATTTCAAGCTCTTTTTTTTGGCCGGGTCTACTGGACGACGTCTACCGATTTGTCTCCAGCTGTGCAACCTGTCAACAGGTTAAAACCCTCAACACCGCACCCAGCGGACTATTTCAGCCGCTCCCTATCCCTGATCGAATTTGGGAGTCCATTTCAATGGATTTAATCACCCACCTTCCGGGCGTCCAAGGGGCGACGGTAATTATGGTGGTAGTAGATCGTTTGTCCAAATATGCTTACTTTTCTCCATTGAACAGTCACTTCACAGCAGTGGACATTGCCGCCGTGTTCGTTACTGATATTTGCCGCCTTCATGGATTCCCGAAGGACATCGTCTCCGACCATGATCCCATCTTTATGAGTGTTTTTTGGCAGGAGTTATTTCTTTTACAGGGCACCACCTTATCTACCAGCAGCGCTTACCATCCTCAGTCGGATGGACAAACGGAAGTGGTCAACCGATACTTGGAAGACTATCTCTGAAGCTTCATAGCTGACTTCCAAGCAACCTGGGGGCAATTTCTTCCCTGCGCCGAGTGGCACTACAACACAGCATGGCATTCCGCCAATAAAATGATGCCCTTTGAAGCTGTTTATGGCCGCCTACCACCCACGCTCCACGATTACACCCACGGCACCTCCCAAATCGTTGCTGTTGATGACTTCCTCTCTGACAGATCGACCCTCATCGCTACCCTTAAGACAAATTTGCAGTGCGCTCAGTTAAGGTTGAAGAACCAAGCAGACACACACCGCACGGATTGGGATTTTCAACCTGATGGACTGGTTTTCATCAAATTGCAGCCTTATCGCCAAACCATCATAGCCCACCGCAAATCTCATAAGTTAGCCAAACGCTACTACGGGCCCTTTCGAGTATTGGAGCGTGTGGGCTCGGTAGCCTACCGGCTGCAGCTGCCCTCCTATGCCAAGATTCACAACGTGTTTCACGTAGTATCCCTTCGCAAGAAATGTCAGGGCGATCCGGATTAACAATGCGTTGACCTCCCCGCGGACGCTTTGGGTTCCCGTCCCTTGGTGTTCCCCACGCAGATACTAGGATTCCAAAGAGTTTGGCAGCATGGAAAATCTGTCCCCAGCTCCTTGTCCAGTGGCATTCTCACACCCCGGAGGAAGCCAGCTGGGAACTAGCACCAGCGTTGCATCAAAATTTTCCCGACTTCTACCTTGAGGACAAGGTGCTTTTCGATGGAGACGGCTATGTTATGGGCCTAGCCACTAGAGAACAGTCCCAGTCAACGAGCTCAGCTGGCAATAACAATGAACTGCGTCGCAGTAGCCGGACCACTCGAGCACCCGAAAAATTATGCGATTACATTGACATTTAGCTAACCATTTATATGTATCTCCTTCCACATAATTAGTTCTTGCTACTTCTTATTAGTTGCACAAGCCATGTGCTTACGGTTCTGATTAGTTGTGTGGGCTGCCCACTCACGTGGCTATTGGTATATGAATGAAAAACTGGATACTATTCCGGTAAGCAATTACTTCAACTTCTCTCTCTCTCTCGAAATGCTCTGCGCTTCCTCTTCTCTACGCTTCCCCTCCCCTTTTGCCTGATCTTCCTCCCTTCTCCTAAAGATTTTCTCCCTGCTTCCCCCCTTTTCTCCCAAGTTAATCCCCGGTGCTCTGCAGCTAATTCCTTGGTGCATGCATCAGGTAGTGTTAAGCAACCCTGACAGTCAAAGAGGTGGGGATAGGAGAGCTATCTGCACAAACAAATCATGTAGGATTAAATGCAGTGATCAGTTGCAAATGCCCCTGGTAACTTAACAAAACAAGCAGGGGATTCATGGTAGACAAGAGGGCGAATAGGACTGTCATACCCTAGACTACTAACTGCTGCATCAGATGGGTGAGACCACAGATGGGAAGATCAACATCAGCACAACAGCAGCAAATCAGCATCCTGCAGCAGCAGTAAGCAGTTCATCAACTCGGCAACACACAAGAAACAGTTCAGATGCCGTAAATTGAATTAGTTGAGAAGCTGAATCTGTTAGGAAAGCTTTCAAGTGATTAACAAATTTGTTGCTGAATTCTATTGTTTTAAAGCTCTGTAAAAGCTAGGGTAGAATCTATTCTAATGAAATGCAAAAACTCAATACAAATCTGTAATAGCTATTCCCAAATCTGTCTCCATATGTGTCCTCTGTCTCTTTTGTTTCTCTTGGATTTATAATTCAATTCTCCCTTCTCTTTCTGTACTCGTGTCCTAAATCAGTCCCAAGTGATCGATTCCACATCTAGGATCATCATAATTTGTATCAGACCTAGTCCAATATTAGGGAATGCAGCTTCTTTTCACTCCAATTTTTTCTTTTTTTTTTTTCAAACACAAAAATATATATTGAATCAGCATATAAGGAACTTCCGGAGCAGAATAGTCAAAATCTAGTTTGGTTCCTAAGCCTACAAAATAAATTAAGCTTTCTACTTCTGGTAAGTCGGATGTGACAATTCTAACTTGATTCTGAGTTTTGGATCCTGATATTCAAAGAAATGACAATTTCTGTTGGACTCTGGGCTTTGCACTTGAATTTCTACCAAAAAAAAAATCACATATTCTTGGTTCTTGACCTCCCAAGATGCCACTAGCAAATTTTGTAGCATCTAAAAGTGCATAATTCTGATCCTGGTCTCAATCCTCCAGCCTTGGTACATATACCAAATCATTTCCTTCTGTATTTGATAAGGTAATCATTCTAAGTTTCTCCAGTCGGTTTCTGCATTATTGGTTCCAAACCATCAAACACAAACCAGTAGACCTACAAAAACTATGCAACTCATGTTCTGTAGTAAATCAAGTTACATATTCTATAATAATTCCTACAAAAGTTACTGAACAAGCAAACTGATTACTATGGTCTTCCAAAGGTAATTACAAATTCTGATATCCTGATTGCTTTCCTTCATTTGAAAAACCTACAATTTCATAATCCTGGCATATTCTTGTATACTATGCAGAAACCTTATTTCCTTGCTCTTTTATTCAAGCTACGGAATTTTAGTAAATCAAATTCAATCACAATTTTGGCTTTAACGCAACAATTCTAGCTTGAGTTTAGATTATTGATGCTGCAATTAGATTGGTATTTAACATCACATTCTGAATTTTGGATTCTGTGTATCTATGGTTCTTGCTCTGCACAAAATGAGTAATTTCTATACATACCAACTTAATTTGTTCATCATTGCATATTTTGAAATTTTGTTCTAAAACTCTACATAAGTGGTGCCTCACACCATGAATACTACTGCAAGGGTAGACAACACAAGTAATTTTGTTGTACAATTTATCAACACTCACTATCCATAGATCAAGCAATTTTGCACCATACATTTGCTCCTTTTTGCAACATCAGCAACCTTCAATACCAAACACATTTCACAAGTATCCAAGCATTGATTCAGTTTTCCATCCCCCCTCCACTAAGCAGGCTACAAAATCACTTCAAGATAGCTATGGAAACAAATGGCTCTAAAATGTGTATCAGGCTTTTACCATAAGTAATAGATACCAATGTTCAAGCCATTCCACTTATACATCAGTCTCTCAAAGCTATAGACAAACCAACTAAACTCCTGGTATTTCAACACTTTCACAGCTTGAAAACAATGGCTGATCAAGAGTTCAGTGAGGCATTCTCACTTCAATCTCCTTACGGCTGTTATACCTATGTGTATGTGCAACCACAAGCAAGAGGGCAGACCATTGTATGTTACAAGACACATGAGGGTAGATGTGAGGTCCCAGATCCGAAACATGATAACTTGGGAGTAATTAAAATGATTATAATCGAGATGAGGCTAAACATGTATTGAAAAATGAGGGTTGGAAGTAAAAAGAGGGAAATTTACCAAAGTTCAGCAAACAGCAGGGTTGCGCCTGCCGCACACTCAAGCGCAGGCACGATATTTGCCTGCATCTTATTCTCCGCTTTTTAGTTGTAAAAGGGGGAAATAGGAGAGAGAAGGGAGAGAAACACGTCTAGAACGAAGGAGAAAGGGGAAAAGAGAAGAGAAAAAGGAGAAATCACCTGTTTCGATCTGCTCCGAGTAAAAATAACGGTAGATCGAGTTCAGGTAAGTATACCTTGGACGCCATTTTCCGTTTTTACCGCTTTTCCTTGTTTCAAAAATGATGAAAATACTCTAAAATTATATTGTTGCATGTTTAAAGCAAATGAAGCATGTTTCTCTTGATTGTTCAAATAAATTTCGTGTTTACCCATATGTGTTGCGGTATTTGGCTTCAATTTCATGAATAAACATGTATTTAGTGTCCGATTTGGTTCCGGAAGCATATTGCGAAACCCTAACTCGAAAATATTAGGGATTTTTGGTTAAAATGCTTGATTTGATATATGTATTTGGATTTATGGCGTTGATTTCATGAATAAACACATGTTTGGTGTTTGATTTGAGTCCGGAAGCTTTGGCGAAGCCCTAAGTACGAAATTGAAGGGATTTAATCGTTTTAATCCAAATTTCTTGTCATGTAAAAGTTAATTGGTAACGTGGTAATGTATAGCATGTGATTTATGACTGAAAAGTTTACACTGATTTACACTGTTAAATTTTTGAAGGATTATAAATCATTTCTCGCATATTACGGAACACATTTGAAGAGGTTCTAACTGTTTACTGTATATTTTGAAACTACAGAAGAGTTATTGAGAAACTCTAACCGACTTATGAAACTGAAAAGGGTTTTTAGTTAAGAAATAAGAAGAAAAAATTTTCAGATACTGCTATTTAGGACCCAAAACTGATATACAGTCAGGTTAGGTTCTCCGACATGCCTTAGAACGTTATGATGGTAATCGACGATAACTTCATCCGTGGAGTTATACGTGGTACGCCCTTCCTCAGGGCGTTAAACCAGAAGGTAGTTACTATTTCTGGTCGGCATTTCTATGATGATTCATCAATATTTCTGTATTGATCCCACAAATGGGATAATACTGTCACTGTTTATAGCCTTGAATTGTGAGGAGATGTACACAATCTATCCTCCATTATTCGCCCTCTCCACTAGTAGGGTCTACTGGTAGGGTTTTTTACTGATAGAAAAGGAAATTTTCTATAACTTGTGGAGTTGAAACCGATTTCTGTTTTTTGAAGTATGATTATACTGATTTCTGATTTCCAAGGTTTAATTAATGTCAAATCATACATTCTCTAATTTCCATACACTATTCAGCTTCTGTATATTTTTATGTTGTGATATGTCTATATAACTGTTTTGCATAACGGATTTACTGCATGTATGCATATACCTTATTGGGTTTCAACTCACTATTTTACTATTTTTTTCCCCTCCAAATGAGATAGTAGAGCTCGTACCGGACAAGAAGGAATAGCTGAAGTTAACCTATTGACTTTTGAAGACTTGAAGCCGTTGGTGATCTAGGAAGGAAGTGTTTGGATGTAATTGCCTTACTTTTTGTATATGAATTTGGGTATGGATTTTTGTAAGAAAAGTATAATACAGACAGAGATTTATGCTTCCGCAGGTTTATAGTTCTGTTTCCACTATGTGTTTCTTTGCTGGATTTTGTTACAGGACCTAGATGCTATCTCTCATATGTTTCTGACTTAGTGGATAGAATATAATTGAGCCATGGATGATATGGCAGTCTGAAATCCTGTGTATGCGTGTTGTAGGATGAAATGATGATATCTGTTTAGTTGTGTGCTTGTTTTAGGTTAATTGATATAGGTTATATTTTTGGGTTTTATTCGGTTTACAGAGGAAACTCTGTTGAGATTTCTGCAAAATTTATATGTTTTGAATTATGATTTTAAATTCTGTTTCTGTCATGAAGGAAGCTTTTGAGGAAAAAAAAATCGGTTCCGTCACAATTGGTATCAGAGAAATGAAATGCCTTAGGGTTGATTGATCGAAAAGCGGAAGTATAAGCTTAAGTTTCTGTAGGGATAGGTCATAGTAGTTAAGTTAATTAGAATGTTCAGAAAGTCGATCCCTAGGCCGGATTTGAGCTCTAATAAACTGTTGATGACCCCTTTCCCTTAAGTCGATTTCGTGAGGATTATAATGTTGTGTTTGTCCATTTGGTCATAGGACATAAGATGGCCAGTATGAGAGGTAGAAGAGGCAATTGTGGTGGTGCTAATACTTCCCACGACCAAGAGGCGGCATATGTGGATTTTTTGGAAAGGATGACTAACGTTGTTGAGTCTGTGGAGCATCGTTTTATGGCCCCTATCCCTGCACCCGAGCCAACCCTGATAATTCCAGCTCAAACCACGTATGATCGATTCACAACGGAGCAAATACCGGGCTTTTTGGGAAAGCCGGATCTAGCAGAAGCGGATGTGTGGCTTAAAAGGATTAAGAAGATCTTTGCTGTGATTCGGTGCACTGACCAGGAAAAGGTCACTTTTGCAGTATATAAGTTAGAAGGCAAGGCCGACAGTTGGTGGAGTATGAAGAAGAGGGCATTAGGAGGTGCCGATGACGAAATTACATGGGAGATGTTCGAGGATGTATTTATGAAGAAATATTTTCCATCCAATCTTCAAGATCAGAAAGAGTAAGAGTTCATGAGGTTAAGATAGGGGAATATAACGGTGACGGAGTATGATGCAAAATTTACTGAATTGTCCCATTTCGCACCTTCTATGGAAGACAAGATGAGGAAGGCAAAGAAGTTTCAGTAAGGGTTGCGGGATGATATTAAAAAGTCCCTGTCGATCATGAAGCTCCAGACTTATGCCAAAATTCTGGACAGGGTAGTAATTTATGAGAAGGAAGCTGAGATGGAGAGGTTTTATGCAAAGAGGACGGCCAGCCAGATGGGTTTTAGTGCTGGATCGAATGTGGGCTCTTCTGGACCGACTAAGAAGGCGAGGACAGCCGAAAAAGGGAAGAGCATCGTTCCAGCTCAGTCAGTGACCGGTTCTCAGGCATCAGCAGTTGACTGTATTACTTGCGGGAGGAGGAATCCGGGATAAGCATGTCGCAAGTTATTTGGAGCCTACTTTAGGAATGGACAGCAGGGCCATAAGATCAAACATTGCCCGTTACCTCCAAGACTAGAAGGAAAGAGACCTACTATCACAACTAAGACCTTCGCGGTGACGGTTCAGGATCCGGAGGCATCCCCAACGTTGTGGAAGATACCATCTCTATTTGTGGAGTTCCTGCTTCTATATTGTTTGATTCGGGGTCTACCCACTCATTTATTTCTCCACGATTTGCATGCTGTGCATTGTCTACCCCTTATGTTTTGGATTATGTGTTAACTGTATCAACTCCCACTGGATCTTCTATGGTTACTGATGTTGTGTATCCTGGATATGGGGTTGAGGTAAATGGGGAATGTTTGATTGTAGATTTGATATTGTTAAACATGGATGATTTTAATGTCATTTTGGGGTAGACTGGCTAGCTAGATATCATGCCGGTATTGATTGTTTTCTAAAAAGGGTTTGTTTTGATATCCCTGGGATGGAACCCTTTTTCTTTCAAGGCATTAGAAGGAAGGAGGTGCCTGTGTTAATTTCTACTTTGCATGCCAAACACTTGATGAAAAGTGAGTGTAAAGTTTATTTGGCATATGCCTACACCAGTGGGAGTCATAGTGTGCCGGTTAAGGATATCCTGGTTGTTAATGATTTTGAGGATGTCTTTCTAGAGGAGTTTGCCTGGACAACCTCCGCACCGAAAAATTGAGTTTGAGATTGCCATTATTCTTGGTGTTAGTCCGATTTCTAAAGCCCCTTATCGTATGACCCCGCCTGAGTTAAAAGAATTAAAGTTACAGTTACAGGAATTATTAGATAAAAGCTTTATTAAACCGAGTGTATCTCCTTGGGGTGCACCGGTATTCTTTGTGAGGAAGAAAGGTGGGTCTTTGCGGCTATGTGTTGATTATCGTGAGTTAAACAAAATCACGATTAAGAATAAGTATCCGTTGCTGCGTATCGATGACTTGTTCGATCAATTGCAAGGATCTCGGGTGTTCTCAAAGATTGATTTGAGATCCGGTTATTATTAGTTGAGGATTAAGCCAGAGGATGTGGCCAAGACTGCTTTTCAGAGGAGATATGGCCATTATGAGTTTCTTGTTATACCTTTTGGCCTTACGAACGCCCCTACTGCATTTATAAATTTGATGAATAGGGTATTTAAACCGTATCTGGATAAATTTATGGTGGTGTTTATTGATGACATCCTGATATATTCAAAGGATTATGAGGAGTATGAGACTCACTTAAAGATAGTACTTCAAGTACTCCGCAAGGAAAGGTTGTATGCTAAGTTGAATAAGTGTAAGTTCTGGCTAGAAAAGGTGATGTTTTTGAGGCAGTAGTTTCGACAGTGAATATTTTAGTGGATCCAAAGAAGGTAGAGGCTGTTACAAATTAGAGTAGGCCGACATTTGTGACTGAGGTTAGGAGTTTTCTTGGCATGGAAGGCTATTACAGGCAATTTGTAGAGAACTTTTCGCAGATTGCTATGCCTCTGACCCAACTGACGAGAAAGAAAGCTAAATTTGAATGGATCGAGGAATATGATCAGAGTTTTTAGAAGCTAAAGGACCGTTTGACTACCGCCCTAATACTAATTATTCCAGAGGGTTCAGGTGGCTTTGAGGTATACTGTGATGTCTCTAAGGCGGGCTTGGGTTGCGTATTAATGCAGCATGGAAGGGTTGTGGCTTATGGGTCAGACAGCTGAAGGTGTATGAAAAGAACTACTCGACTCATGATTTGGAGTTAGTTGCTTATAGTGTTTATTTTAAAATTTGGAGATATTATTTGTATGGTAAGAAGTTCCTTGTTTATTTTGATCACAAAAGTCTGAAGTATCTGTTCTCGTATAAGGAGCTTAATATGAGGTAAAGGAGATGACTTGATTTCTTGAAAGATTATGACTGTGAGATACAGTACAAGCAAGGAAAGACTAATGTAGTTACGGATGTTTTGAGTAGCTGATCGGGCTATGTGGCTAAATTGCAAATCAAGCAGATAGAGATGTTGGATTATTTGAAACAGTGTGATATCCAACGGTATGCTCGGGGTGATAGAATGCTCTTAACTTATCTTCAGATCCAACGGGAGGTGATTAATGAAATTAAAGAAAAACAAGTGAGTGATCCGTTTTTTATGGATATTACAAATAATCTGAATAAAGACTCACGTGCTGAATTTGATATTCGGACTGATGGAGTATTGAGGTTCAGAGACCGATTGTATGTACCTGTGACGGAACGGATTTTTTTTTTTGATTCCGTCATTCATAATGCAATTGAAAACCCAACTAAACCAATTGGGTGCAACACAGGATCACAGATGCCATCTAGGACCCATATTCTTTTAACCATAATAAGTATGGCGGAAGTTATACGAACACTTGTGGAAGCATTCATATTCATTCCAAAATATTCATTCCTGAGTACATAGCCAAAAATGTTTACCCATAAAAGTCCAACAAGTCATTACAACGATAATTCTCCAAAATAAGCTTCCAAGGTCTTTAATCCTGCAGACGAGCTCTTATCACTCAAACTCGTCGGGCACAAGCTCTAAAACTTTATCTGTGGGGGAAAAAATATAAAACAGTGAGCCGAGGTTCAGCAATGTACATGCACATGGATAGTAAACGATAATGTAGAATGGTCATGTAATTATGCATAAACAGAAAGGTAATCCAGAATGCAGTCCAAGAAATAGAGAAAGCATACCTTGACAGTACTATATTTCAAAATCGATAATTGTACAGAACGATGTAAATAAAGAATGAGAACATATCGGTATCGTCGATAAACGGTGGGCGGTACATATGATATCGAGAAACGGTCTTTCACATTCCAGAAAGACTTATATTCGGAAGTCGATACGATAACATAACATTTCAAGAAACGAATAAAGATCATATCATATCGGGTAGTCTGGACCTCGCCAAAGATACCCTACTAGCCGAGGGGGCGAATAATCGAGATAGATTGTGTTCACTCCACACAATCTAAGATCTTGTCGTATGGGTATCCCATCTCACGAGATCGAGACGGTATGCCACCCCAAGGTAGGCGTGGCGGTAATTCCTCTGTCCATAACGTCCGACGGCGCTGGACCACAAATAACTCCATGGGATGAGTTATCCTCGATTACCACAAAAAATCCTAAGGCATATCGGAGAACCTATCCGAATCAGTCGATCCCGGTCCTAAAATATGACGAGTAAATACTTCCTTCTTAAAAACCATTTTCAGTAAAGCCGGACTTCATTTTCGGCTCGAAGTCTAAATTGACTTTCGATACAAGTCGGAGTGCATTTCATAAAGGCCGGAGTGAACAAGCTTAACAAAGCCGGAGTGCATTTCATAAAGGCCGGAGTGAACAAGTTTAACAAAGCCGGAGTGCATTTTCTCAAAAACTAGGGTGCTTGAAAAGCCAGAGTGGCTCAAGGCCAGAGTGCTCAAAACTCAAAGGACGGAGTGTTTTTCATAAAAAGAGACGGAGTGCTTTTCACAACTGGACGGAGCTCTTTTGGACGGAGTACTTTTCTTAAAGGGCGAAACTCTTTTGGACGGAGTACTTTTCTTAAAGGACGAAGCTCTTCTGGACGGAGTACTTTTTCTTAAAGGACGGAGCTCTTTTTTTAAAGGACGGAGCTCTTCTAGACGGAGTACTTTTCTTAAAGGACGGAGTACTTTTCTTAAAGGACGGAGTACTTTTCTTAAAGGACGGAGTACTTTTCTTAAAGGACGGAGCTCTTTGGACGGAGTACTTTTCTTAAAGGACGGAGTTCTTTTTACATTAAGGGACGGAGCTCATTTCCTTATGCGAAGCCGGAGCTCATTTTTATCTTAAGGCGGGAGTTCATTTCACATCAAGGGATGGAGCTCTTTTTATCTTAAGGCGGGAGTTCATTTCACATCAAGGGACGGAGCTCTTTTTATCTTAAGGTGGGAGTTCATTTCACATCAGGGCCGGAGCTCATTTTTTCTTTAAAAAGCGGGACCTCATTATGAAAAGCCAGACCTCATTTCTTTGTAAAAACCGGACGTCATTTCTTCTTTAAAAAGCGGGACCTCATTATGAAAAGCCGGACCTCATTTCTTTGTAAAAATCGGACCTCATTATTCACTTGGAAAGCCGGTCTACTTTTCTTTTTAAGGGGCTGGACTTGATTTTTTTACATACCAAAGAGCCGGAGCTCATTTTCATATTAAGGCCGGGGTTCTTTTTAAATGAAGCCGGAGTTCAATTACACACAAATGCCGAGTTCATGTAACATTAGGAAGCCGAGTTCATTTTATGTATTGGAAACCAAGTTCAATTTTCATGCAGCCAAGTTCAGTTCTCAATGCAGAAGGTCGATGTTCAATGCAGAAAGCAGGAACTTTAAAACAGAGTACACTTGTAGTAAAACAGAGTACACTTTGCAGGATTCTTAAATCATCAATTTAACAGCAGCGTCCGAAGTAACTTGCAATAAAGCATGAATTTAGAAACAGAGCAGAATACACTTGCAATGAACTTAAAAACGGCGTCCGAGTAACTTGCTTGAGAGTTGATTCCTAGATTTTCACCGCCTTGAAGCTTTCTCCCGTCACTCTCTCTTCATTACCTTGCCTCGCATCAACAACCGGTGTAGGGTTTATACGGAGAGGAGGAGTTCGGCGGAGTAAGTAGGGTAAGTTTACTAACTCCGTACTTCTCTTCGAGAGGGTAGGTGGAGTAACTACGTTAGTTCACTTACTTCGTTAGATTGCTGTCTAGTTGGATTCTAACTTGACAATAAAGTGCACTTTTGTCCTTAGTTACTATTAATTTAACTCAAGCTAACTGCTCCAGTTTCATGCCTGCGGCCCACTCTTTGCTGATCAACCTTTTTGGGCGGATTGTGTATTTACTAGGCGGGCCGATTTTGGAGAAGGCCGGTCCATTATTCATCAAGAAGGGCTAATTTTGAATCACAGCCGGCCTTGATTACAAGGCCGGAGTGACCAAGGCCGGAGTGCTTAGGGCCGGACTGGATTTTCGTGTATGCAGGCTCAGCACATTAATTTTTTTTTTTGGATCTCATAGTACCAAACGATAAGGAGTTGAAGGAAAAGATCTTGAAGGAAGCCCATAGGTCTCGGTATAGGATCCACCCTAAGACGAATAAAATTTATCAGGATTTGAAGAAAACTTTTTGGTAGAGGAACATGCAGAGAGATATTATGGCTTATGTGAAAAAATACTTGGTATGCCAACAACTGAAAGCTGAAAGGAAGAAGCCTTCTGGATTGTTACAACCAATGCCGATCCCAAGTTGAAAATGGGAGGATATTTCTAGAGATTTTGTATCGAGATTGCCAAGGACTCCCAGGAATCATGACGCCATTTTGGTTATAGTTGATCAGCTGACAAAATCGGCCCATTGTTTGGCGATCAGGACGACATATTCTCATGACAGATTGGGCCAATTATATGTAAACGACATTATGAGGCTCCATGGAGTACCCATTTCAATTGTGTCTGACAGAGACCCATGTTTTGTCTCGAGATTTTGGGAAAGCTTGCATAAGGAGTTGGGGACAATTGAAATTCAGTACTGCGTATCATCCTAAAATGGATGGCCAATTAGAGCGTACCATTTAGATCTTTGAGGACATGTTGAGGGCCTCAGTACTAGAGATGAAAGGGACTTGGGACAATTATCTGGCTTTGGCAGAATTTGAATACAATAATAGCTACCAAGCAAGTATTCGTATGGCACCTTTTGAGAGATTGTATGGTAAAAAGTGTAGATTACCAATTCATTGAGAGGAGGCCGGAGATAAGAGGATTTTGGGTCCTAAAATCATAAAGGAGACGACGGAGAAAATTAGATTGATTCACGAGAACCAGAAGGTTGTTCAAACTAGGCAGAAGAGTTATGCAAGCCAAAGGAGATCAGAGTTGAAATTTAAAGTAGGAGATTTTGTTTTTCTGAAAGTTTTGCCGTCTAAGGGGACATACAGGTTCGAAGTAAAAGAAAAGTTGAAGCCGCATTTCATTGGGCCTTTTGAGATTTTGGAGAAGATCGAGGAGGTGGCCTGCAGGTTGGCACTACCACCCAGCCCGGCGAAAGCGCATAATGTATTTCATGTGTAAATACCGCGGAAGTATGTACACGAACCGACGCATGTGATTGAGTATGAGCCCCTAACTGTTGATAAGGATCTATCCTATGTCGAGCAGCCGATACGGATATTGATCAAAAGGAGCAAAAGTTGCGCACGAAGACTATTCCCCTTGTGAAAGTGTTGTGGAGAAATTATTCACCGGAGGAGGCCACTTGGGAGCACAAAAAGGAGATCCATAACAAGTATCCCCACTTGTTTTCTTGAGGTATGTAACTCCGTTCAATTTCGATAACGAAATTTCTTTAAGTGGGGGAGAGTGTGAGGTCCCGTACCCAAAACATGATAACTTGGGAGTAATTAAAATGATAATAATCGAAATGATGCTAAACATGCATTGAAAAATGAGAGTTGGAAGTGAAAAGTGGAAAATTTACCAAAGTTCAGCAAACAGCAGAGTTGCGCCTATCGTGCGCCCGAGGCGCGGAAGCAAGCGCAAAATCCAATGCATAGCCGCTTGCCATGTGCCAGGCTCGCTCAAGCGAGCGCCTAGCAGAAACCCTGCGCTCGCCACGCCTGCCGCACACTCAAGCGCAGGCACGATATTTGCCCGCATCTTATTCTCCGCTTTTTTGTTGTAAAAGGGGGAAATAGGAGAGAGAAGGGAGAGAAACATGTCCAGAACGAAGGAGAAAGGGGAAAAGAGAAGAGAAAAAGGAGAAATCACCCGTTTCGATCTGCTCCGAGTAAAAATAACGGTAGATCGAGTTCAGGTAAGTATACCTCGGACGTCATTTTCCGTTTTTACCGCTTTTCCTTGTTTCAAAATTGATGAAAATACTCTAAAATTAAATTGTTGCATGTTTAAAGCAAATGAAGCATGTTTCTCTTGATTGTTCAGATAGATTTCGTGTTTACCCATATGTGTTGCGGTATTTGGCTTCAATTTCATGAATAAACATGTATTTAGTGTCCGATTTGGTTCCGGAAGCATATTGCGAAACCCTAACTCGAAAATATTAGGGATTTTTGGTTAAAATGCTTGATTTGGTATATGTATTTGGATTTATGGTGTTGATTTCATGAATAAACACATGTTTGGTGTTTGATTTGAGTCCGGAAGCTTTGGCGAAGCCCTAAGTACGAAATTGAAGGGATTTAATCGTTTTAATCCAAATTTCTTGTCATGTACAAGTTAATTGGTAACGTGGTAATGTATAGCATGTGATTTACGACTGAAAAGTTTACACCGATTTATATTGTTAAATTTTTGAAGGATTATAAACTGTTTACTGTATGTTCTGGAACACATCTGAAGAGTTTCTAACTGTTTACTGTATATTTTGAAACTGCAGAAGAGTTTTCAGTTAAGAAATAAGAAGAAAAAATTTTCAGATACTGCTATTTAGGACCCAAGACTGATATACAGTCAAGTTAGGTTCTTCAACATGCCTTAAAACGTTATGGTGGTAATCGACGATAACTTCATCCATGGAGTTATACGTGGTACGCCCTTCCTCACGGCGTTAAACCAGAAGGTAGTTACTATTTCTGGTCGGCGTTTTTGTGATGATTCATCGATATTTCTGTATTGATCCCACAAATGGGATAATACTGTCACTGTTTATAGCCTTGAATTGTGAGGAGATGTACACAATCTATCCTCCATTATTCGCCCTCTCCACTAGTAGGGTCTACGGGTAGGGTTCTTTACTGATAGAAAAGGAAATTTTCTATAACTTGTGGAGTTGAAACCGATTTCTGTTTTTTGAAGTATGATTATACTGATTTTTGATTTCCAAGGTTTAATTAATGTCAAATCATACATTCTCTAATTTCCATACACTATTCGGCTTCTGTATATTTTTATGTTGTGATATGTCTATATAACTGTTTTGCATAACGGATTTACTGCATGTATACATATACCTTGCTTGGCTTTGGCTCATTGTTTACTGTTTTTTCCCCTCCAGATGAGACAGTAGAGCTCGTACCGGACGAGAAGGAATAGCTAAAGTTAGCCTACTGACTTTTGAATACTTGAAGCCTTTGAGGATCTTGGAAGGAAGTGTTTAGACGTAATTGCTTAACTTTTTATATATGGATTTTTGTGTATGAATTTTTGTAAGAAATGTATAATATAGACAGAGATTTATGCTTCCGCAGGTTTATAGTTCTGCTTTCGCAATGCGTTTCTTTTCTGGATTTTGTTATAGGTCCTAGATGGCATCTCTCATATGTTTCGACTTAGTGGATAGAATCATGGTGAGCCATGGATGATATGGCAATCTGAGATTTTGTGTATG